>WBNH01006056.1:507007-559694 GCA_013401255.1 Urocolius indicus
CCCGCTCGCCCCGCGCGCACGCGCACGCGCACGCCGCGCCCCAGCCCCGGCGGGCGCGAGCGCGCAGGGCGCGTGGCGGGAAGGGAGGAGGATGGAGGGGGGTGGGGTGAGTGGGTCACTGAGGCGCGAGTGGGGTCAGCAGGCGCCTCCCTCCTCTCTGGCACCAGGCTTCCTCAAAAGTCACCCCTCAGCCCAGGGGACACCAGCCGAGAGCACCCAAGGCCCGCAAGGTGCCCGCAGCAGCACAGACAAGATGCTGTACTCGGCTTACCCAACCTGTTGGGAGATTCGCCCTCTAAAATAAAGTGCATTTTTTCTTGTACATGCCGCTGTCTGTGAGGATGAGAAGTCAACGGGCCCTTTAGACAACGGGTGTATTTGATTTGCAAAGCTGTAAAGACCAAATTCTTCCATATAGAAGAAATTCTAACATATAGAACATTGCATTTTTTCAACCCTTCATCTCTTCAGGACAAAAGTCCATAAGCAAAAAACAAAGATACATCCTAGGCAGAAAGTCCTCCAGCCATAACATCCATGTTTCATCCCAGAGCCAGCAACAGGCAACCCAAAGGTTGAACTTTTCCCCCCCTCACATCTTTCGGTTTTCCAGTCACACAATGTACAGACTAAAGCTGTACATCTTTCCTCTCATGAGCTGCTCCTGTCCTGCTGCTCAAAAAAACACCACCAAAAAAAACCCCCCCGCCACAAAACGCTTTTCATTTTAGAGCTGCTGAAGGAGTAATCGACAGGGATAGAGGCATTTACAGGATCAGCGCCTGGGTTTATCCAGGAGCTTCATAAATAAGGGATTTCTCATAACACCAGTGTATCTAACCACAGGGGAAATTAAAATGTGTTGCTAGCATTTATTTTTAAAAGCATAGCAAAAAGCTTTATTTGAAGCTTTAGGGTGGCTTGGGGTTTTTTTTTTTTTTTTCCCCCTGAAGAAACAATTATTTCCAGAATCGCTGCTGTGTTCCATCTTTAGTCTCCCGTGAACATTCATTTACCTATATTATATACATATTACTTCAGCAGATAGCTTCACAATGTGAAATTAAGCATATCTGTGGATAATCAGTACTTGGCTTTTCCCATTTTTATATTTTAGCTATTAAAATATAGATAAGAAGCTAGAGATCAACAGTAATGACTGTATACACACAGACACTTTATAGCTCTTATGGATTTTTACCAGCAGAATATATGCTTTAAATTATAGTATATAAAATGATGGTTAAATTGGGGTTGAGGAAGACAACAAAATATTAATTATCTGAAGTGAACTTAAATATGCCCTCTCCTTTTCCACCTGTTTTTCAGACTGAAGGCTGTAAACAGAGAAGACAGTAGGCTCGAGAAGACTGAGGGGGGACCTTATCAACACTTCTATATACCTAAAGGGTGAGTGTCAAGTGGATAGGGCCAGCGTTTTTTTTATGTGATGCTCAGTGATAGGACTGGAGGGAACAGGCACAAGCTGGAACATAGGAAGTTCCACTTGAACATGAGGAGAAACTTCTTTGTTGTGAGGGTGACAGGGCACTGGCACATTCTTCTCAGAGAGGCTGTGGAGTCTCCTTCTCTGGAGGTTTCCAAACCCGCCTGCATGTGTTCCTGCGTGACCTGATTGAGTGGAACCTGCTTTATCAGGGGTCTGGACTGAATGATCTCTAGATGACCCTTCCAACCCCTATCATACTGTTAGGAAAAAAAAACCCTCATTAGGAAGAGGAGACATAGCCCAAGAGCAGCTGCAAAGAAGGTCTTTGGGGTGCTTCTGCATGGCTTTGGAGTCTTGCTTGCTTCCAGCCCAGGTTCCTGGGCAAGCTCCAGCATTGCCTGTTGCAACCCAAGGGCTGCACTGCTGGGGAAGGTAAAGCTGAACCAGCTGTGTGTTAGAGAGAGCTGTTCGAAGTATTTTAGTTGGCGTCTGCCAAGCCATTTAACTGGGATAGGTTCTGCTCCATGGCAGTGCTAAAATGAAGCCAAGTACTTCTGTTGAGTCACATTCAGACTCATCTGTTCTTGTGTCACAGGCATATTTTCCAGGTATTGAGAAGCACTTTCCAAAGACTTACTGACTTGAAGAGCCATTTAAATACTCATTTTCCAGCTCAACTTGCATGCTGGGTAGGCTTTTCCAAGTGCTCCAGGGTATAACTAGTTCCTCCAAAAGCATCTTCCTACCAAGCACTTTGCTAGCTTTGACCATGTTTCCCCTCCACATGTCTCTTCCTCCTCAGCCTCTTAAAGCTTTGCTGAATTTCTGTGTGTAGCCTCCCACAAAGGTTATCATCTTATGTTTAATAGGGGGGGGAAAGACAGCACAAGAGATTTACTGCAAATGGAGGCCATTACTGGAGCAGTTATCAAATGAAAGAACAATACAATAATGTCTAGTCATAAAGATATGAAGAGTTGCCTGTCAGAGGCAAACACCTGACTTGTAAAAGCAGCCTGGGCAGCTGCTGGGGCTTTTGGCAGGCATGACAAGATCCTTGCAATATACAGTTAAACACCCAGGTGTTCTGCAGCTATGCAGGCTGGAAACTGGGCAGCCAAACTGAGGCCAGCCAGAGGGAGATGCTTCAGCATCCTAAGGCCACAGGAGGTTTGTGTGAAGCAGAGCCAGCTCACTACCATCCCAAACATCCCCAGGAAGTTACCACATCCCCTGCGTTTATTCAGCCTCTCAGAGCTAAACCCTTTATCTCCAGCACAGTGATAGCTCATTGAGGCTGCCAAGCCCAAATTTTGGGTTAACTATTAACTAAGTAATAGCAGAGGGTGTTGAATTTTGTCTGCCCCTTAACCCATAAGGTCAGGTCATGGAGGCTATGAAACTGTTAGCTACAAGACTGATTTCTAGTCTAGTGTAGTGGCAAGGACAGTTTTCCTCACCTCTCCCATTTCTACCCTCTTGCCAAGAGCCAGGGCAGAAATACCTACAGGCTTAACCTTCCCAAAATATGCATGGGCAAGTCCATACCACTCACTGAGGTGGTCAGCCTAGCCTGAACACAGAAAAATCCCATCACAACCTTACTATCAAACCTGCTTTTGAACAGCCTGAGGATTTCTGATGTCTTTCGCTGGAGCTTGAAATCTTGAGAAAGAGCTGAAGCCCCTGTGGTAACTGCAGGAACATCTGCTCTTCTGAAACATGCCAGAATAAGGCATTTGATGCAACCCAAGGGATCCAAAACCCCAAAAAGCTGCTCTTCAGCATTGTCTTTTGGAGGCAGAGCTCAAGGATTATTGTAGAGGGAACCTTAAGGTCCCCAGAGACTCAAAGGTGTGGAGAAAAGCCTCACCTAACTTGAAACTTTGGCTTACTCATTCAAATTACAGAGAGACAGCATTGGTTGAATGACAGATGAACAAGCTTTTGGTTACATTAGTAAAAAAATCAGTGTTTTGGATGGTTTTTTTTAGCCAAGACTGAGGAATCACCATCCTGTGGCTCTTAAATCCTAACAGAGTTGTCCATCAAAAAAGGAGATGGAGAGCTGAGGTTTTCCCATTAAAAGTGGACTGCAGCTGGTGGTGGCTATGGCAGACCAGTGAGTTTCCTCCTGTGCTTCTGAGCCAGGAGTCCTGGCTTTGTGCAGGGGCAACACATAGGATGGGTGGTTTATCTCTTGGATGCTTCATCTACCAGGGTGAAGTTAGGAAAAATGTACCCAGCAAGAGTAATCAGCCAACAGATGACTTCAGAAAGTCTGCTCTTATGCTTAATTTGTCAAGGCTCCTAAAATCTCTGGGTGTTAAAGCCTGCCTCAAAGTCCTCAGAGTTCATTAACTGGGAAGCTCTCTGAGAGCAGCTGCTTGCAGGATGTGATGAAAGCTGTGCAAGCTTCTCGGCTTTCTGGTTGGGCCGTCAGCCCCGAGCAGGGAGAAGCACTAACAGCAGATAAGTTTGGATGGAGGTTTATTTCAATCCTGAGCTCTGATGGCAAAATAAGGTGGTGTTTTAATAGAAAAATTAGACAGCAAAATGGTTAATGAAGTTTTCCCCTAAACCCTAAGGCAGGATGAGTAGGATGTAAAAATGTTCAACAAAATTAAACCAGCAATAAGAGTGAAGTGTTAGTAACAGCAGCCTTAATTATCCTAACTTACAATGGGTGCACCCTGTTATAATTTCCAAGTACCATTCAAGTGCTCACAACAAGTTTGACCCACTGCTTCTTAAATGAACTGCTGTAATTATGAACATGCATGTATTACCAGAAGCTGCCAGGAACAACATCTCCAGTCTTATTCTGGAGCAAAAGTCGAGGGTACAGATCTTGCCTGTAATAATTTAGTGTTAATTTTGGTTATGGACCAAGCAGGAGAGAGGGTGTGCAAGAGGATGCACGCAGCATCTCCACAGCACACCAGCAGCATGTGGGCAGAGAGCATATATGAATCTTTACACCCTTTGGAGTGACTGGAGAGAGCAAGTGCACCTTGTTTCTCCAGAGACGTGAGCTTGCTCTTCCTCATCCCTCCCTTTGCATGTTTTCTGATGACAGTGTATGGACAGGGTGGATAATCCAACCTCAGCTCTGTGGAGAGAGCTGGTGGCAGCAAAATCCACCAGCTTGGCCTCCTGCTGACTGTGTAATTTTTAATCCAGTCCTTTTGGTGCCTGGAGGAAGAGAACAGGCACCCTCTGCTCTTTGCTTCTGTGCAGCAGAGGGCACGGATTAGCCCCTGAGTGAGGCATTTTGAGAGCCACGACCATCTGGCTGTCATTAGTTTGATTTGATGGAAATGGACAAATGTAACAATTAGTATAGCAAAACCTCCTAATTAAAAAAAAAAAGATGCTGATTGAGGATGGATGGGATTTTAATTCTGTGTATGAATGAAAGAACATGTTAATTAAAATCCAGGGTTTATTTGTTAGTCTTGTTTTGTACCAAGCTGCTCCAAGGTCCCTGAACCTGGCTGACAACTCATGTCTTTGTACTGCAGCCCCTGAAATCCTCCTGCTCTGCTCCTCACTCCCTCCACTCTTCTCTCACATCTTCTCCCTGACAGCTCACAGTCCCTCACCAAATGAGTGGTTGCCTGCAGCAGGAACAGTGTGGGGACAGTTAAGGTAACAGGGAAGACCTTAGCACCCTGAGGTATTTCAGGACTGTTAATATTGAAATGCCAATGTTTCAACTACAACTATGGCACAAGCAAGAGGCATTCAACCTTTGACATTAACTGGCATTGGAGATGTCTGGCTTAGCAACTTTTCAAGCTCAACAGGTAGTCAGGAAGATTCAAATGGGAACTAAATATACTGCAGGATAATAACTACAGTTCCTCATATGCAGAAGTAATACCTGCAACAAACCCATCTATGATTTATTCCTTGATGGCAGAGGATGTTTTGACCTGATTCAAGAAGCCACTGGATAGCAAATGCTTTGGATGTGATATCCAAAGTGATAGTCCTGTCATTGCCCCATCAGTGCACAGTGGCTGATGGTGCCCCAGCCTGCTGCGTTTCAGGACTGAGCTGAGGTGGCACCACAGCATTGGTGCTTTTTTACCCCTCCCTCCAAATTATCTGTAGGAAATATCTGCATGAAATGTTTCAGCTTTTCATTTTGAAACTACTTTTTTTTTTTTTTTTTGGTCCATTTCATAACAAAAGCTACAAAAAGAGTTCTATAAAAGGCCATGTAGCAAAGAGGATTAAAGAACACGAAAATGAAACCAAATAGTTTATAGTTTTGTGTTTTTCCTCTAGTCTTCTTTGGTTCAAGCCAGTGAACCAAGAAAACACACCCCATTATTCATAGAGCTGGAACAAGTCATATCAGCATTCAGGAATTAAATGCAATTAAATATGTGTATACAGCCTAACAGCACGGTGGTTTCTCTGCAAGTTGTCTGGCTGTCTATTAAGAGTTGCTGTGGGTAGGCTTGTCACCAAGTTACATTATTTCCCCTGAGATCAAAACAAATCAACATTTCCCTGCTTGGTGTTTCTGAAGACAACGTTTCAGTAACGGCTGAACAGCAGGGTCTGGAAGGGGACTGGATTGTAGAAAGAATATTCAAATGGAGGAAAAATTCAAAGATTAAAGAAACTTAAAGAGAAGAAATGGTTCTTTTAAATGATTAGGGTTTTAATGATACAGTATGTGACGTCTCACACAGGCCACAAATTTAATGCAACTGTACCAGTGCCCTTGCAAATTACCAACCCTAAAGTAATTTCATCAAGCCAGACCATAATGGGATCAAGAAACAGCATCTTAAAACACAAAAGTGCAGAGGTTTCAGAAATAAAGGAACTAACCTCTAAACATGCTAAATTTCTTGTTCTGGAGGTAAAAAAAAACCCGCAAGAAAAATGGAACTACGGGCTCTCAGAGCTGGATGCCTTGCAGGGTATAAACCACTCCCAGTTAGAAAATAACCAGGACATCATATTGCTGGTTTTTCTTTGATTAGCTACACTTCTTTGTGAGGTCAGCATCTTAAGATTATTGGGGGGTTGGGTTTAGGATGTATGGAAGCTCTTTTGCTGTTTCTTTTCTCTGTCAATCTGCAACTTTCCTCTCCCAACAGCTGCTGGCTTTGCTAAATGAAGGACAGATTCTCCTGCAGTGAAAGATGCCTTTTTCTTTGGGGGAAAAAATAAAAACTAGGGGGATATAATTGCACTCATCACCTGCAGGCAGTTATATTGCAGTTTTTATTTGGGTTTTTTTTCAAGGATACGATGAACAGTCTATTTGGTTCATCTGGGTTTAGTGAAAGAAATGGAGCTTGTTTTGTGCAGAGATGTGAGCAACTGTATTAATAAAGATGCCCACAGTCTCTGACTGGAGTGATACCCACAAGGGACATCCCTCCTCGGTCAGGACAGCCTCCCATCATTTACACTACCTATGCTCTTCATAAGCTGCATGCTCACAGCTGCTGGAGGTGACAGAGCAGGCTCTTCATAGTGCAAGCAGCAGGGTCTGTCCCAGGTTTTAGAGTAGTCACTGCTTGGACCATGTGAGTAATAGTCAAGACCTCACTGGGAATAGGACAGGTCTTAGAGTCAGTAACAGCCTGGAGATGCTGGGCTGCCAATGCAAGCCTGATAGATTATAGTAAGTGGTCATATGTATGACTTTTTGCCACCCTTAATGCTCCTCCTTACAAATCTGTTTGCTGGAATTGATGTGAGATATGAATATCCTTTAATTTGATCAAATAAACAATAAAACCTTACCTGGCTCAGTTGTCAGAGCTGCTCCAGCTGTACTGTTTTACACTTGTGGAGAATTTGGCCCAAGTCTTGCTATAGCTGGGCTCCAGCCAGTAAAACTAACATTGATTTTCAATTCTCTAAGTAAGAAGTAAAAATAAGAGGCTTCTTTTTTCCCCCTTTCAGGCAGGTGGGAGAATGTTACCACCAGATCAGTTTTTCCTGGCATGAAACTGAGCTAGTCAACTGGTGTAAAGAACTTGCTTCCACAGAAACCTTTGTTTTAAATAAAATCATGATAATAACTCACCTGCCTCTTTAACAACTTGTTATTTGCCATCAGAACCTTGTAAGAGGAAAGATATAAACCAGATAAACACCCAGTGAATGGCAACAAACACACTACATAGGTATAAAACCACTCGCAGCAGTTTGGGAGTTCTCCTCCAAATCAGAGGGCTCTTGTTTTTGTCCCCCCGAGCATCACACGTGCATCTCTGCTTGCTGCCAGACCACCTCTGCCAGAGCACAGCATGGACTTGGAGACAATGCTGCTTAGTCTACAAAGATACAGAATCTAGAAAAACTGAATGGGGAGAGTTGGAGAAACATAAATTTGAAAGAACATGTTAACAATTGCTAAAGGGAAAGAGGAGGAAAAGGGATGAGGTGCTAGTCAACACGCTTTCAGGTGTTACATACTCATAGCTGTAGCTGTGTTTAAAAACAGTAGGTTGCTCTCAGCCTGCAACAAGCAGCAGATGGCTGTGCTGTAGGAACCATCCACTCCTCTGGAAATCAGTGGTGACTATTTGCAAGAAGAAAATTAAGCATTTGGTTTAGGTAAGAGTGCTGACAAAAGGAAGCAGAAAAAAAATAGCCCAAAACATTCAATGGCAATGTTTCCTTATATGTAGAAATGCCATTGATTTGTTCCCTGGACCTGGCACAGGGCTGGTAGGAAATGGTTCATTGCAAGTGTTTTATTGCATGAATGAGGCTCAATTTCAAGCTAGTTTGCCCACTGAATTTTCACAATATAGATGTGGCCCACTAAGGAACAAATGGAAAATGAGTTACATCCCAGTCCTTGTTTCTGTCAGAAATACCTTAAATATTTCAAGGCTTCATAATGATTGAGATCCAGCACAATGGCAGGAAATACCAGATGAGGGCATCAGCATCTCCACAGTTTTGTTTGTGATACTATAAACCATTCTGTTTAATTAAAGACCTCTCCTCAAGGTCCCAGCATGAGGCTATTTATAGACAAGAGGGGGAAGGAGAAGCTCCTCTAACAACCTTGTGCATCTCTCACATTCCTCAAGATTTCCCCACAAGTAATTCACCCTACAAATGCTGAAGTAGCCTATTTTTGATCTCTGATAGTGGGATCTTATTAATTTACTGTAAAGAGCACAGTAATAGTAATGAATCCATCATACCAGCCGGTATCTGCTGGACAGTAACCATACCAGCAGTCACCAGCTCCAGCTGAAACATCTCAGCTTCTTATTAGCTTCTGCAGTACAAGGAGAAGAACCTTGTCCTTGCAAGCAGGCCTGGAGGGAGGCAGTGCAGAAAGTAACACTGAAAATAGAACATCAGTGCTAAGAAGCCTCGTTTCATACAACACCCACCCCAATCTCCAGTGCCTCCTCTTGTAGGTTATAAAGGGAATTATCAGCCATAGCTCTTTTGTCATCAGGTATCTGGGGTGGACACATGTTCTGCGGCATGGGATTGACAGACTTGTCAGGATGCATGGAGATATCAGTAGGGACCCTTTCATCCAGAAGTGAGATATTTCGGGTGAAGATGGAGGATAATGACATGTGACATTACTTAGCTGGTCACCCAGGGACAAGTAGCATTAGAAATGGAGCTGGAGCTTTCCTTAGCCAAATACTGATTAGAAGAAATGAAGAAAAATGTGCTGGGAAAAAGCCTTTCCAAAATGGTGATGTAGCCTGCATAATCTTTACAAATGCACTGCCTGAAAAAAAACCAATTTCCTCTAAGTCTGTGATAATGGAAAAGTTACCAGAGGTTTCAAGCGGAGATCAGATGAGTTCTGGTTCACGCAAAGATTAACTCCATTACAGCTGAAAGCCTTTCATGAAACATCTCCCATTAAAGACAGCAGACACAAGGCTCAGCAGAAGCTTCACCATCCCTGTTGCTTCAGACATGAGCCCAGGAGTGCAATACCTGGTTTCCCTTCACCCTTAATACATCTGCAGCAATTGCATGGTCCTCCTGGCCAAGTCCTTTGTTAAAGCATTTGCTACTGTGGGAGTTCTGGGAATAGTTAAAGGTGGCACCAAGATCCTGCCATTTCCCAGGCAATAGCTGCATGTCTGGGACCACTTGATGAAGGGTCAAGGCATATACCAAATACACTCCTAAATGCTTGCTCTGTGCTTTCAGCTCTTCATGGTGTTTTGAAGAAAAATTGCTGGCTAAGAAAACTATAAGATTCACTTATGGGGGAGAGAAAATAATCACAATACAATTTAGGTCAAAGCAATGTTCAAGATGACCCCAAAGCCATGGCCTCACGCCCTCTGAGATGGAGCACATTGTAGGGAGAGGAAGTATGGAGCAACACAGGCTGCACTGACCATGTGGGCTACACATGGCTAATCACAGCCCTTGTCACCCTCCATCCAGGTCTCTTCTCACACTGCAGACTCTCTGTCTGTGGGCAGTGAGGGAGTCCCTGCAGTGTGCCTAATGAGTGCTCTTTGGCAGGAGATTAATGCAGAGGAGAAATCCACAGAGATTAGCAAACTGATTGGGACAGCAGACAAGGCCACTGCAGTGGCTTTTTAAGGAACACATTTGTACATAAGCTAACAGCTCTGCTACACTTTCATACGTCATTAGGCTAATGTTCTGTTTAAACAGAGTTATCAATCATTTTGTGATTAAACCCCTTTGTGCCTGGCAACAAATTGATGGGAAACCAAAGCATTAGTAAGTTGTTTGAGGATTATAAAACAGTACTTGTAAAGCTCCCACTGCTTCTGGTGAAGGTGAGAAAGCTCAGAGGAGCTAATTGATCATGCCAAAACAAGCCTCCAAAAGTGCTGAGACTTAAATAGAAATAACCAACTCGGTTTGCTTGTATTTGTTCTGACATGCTTCAGCCTCCCAAGCAGACGTTTGTGTCACATTTTTAGCTTTCTTCCACAAATCCTGTTTCTTTTAAAAGGGGAAAAAAAAAAAGAGGAAAGAAAAATAGAAGGAAAGCTGAGAGTCTCATGAAACCTATAGTCTCAGCAGCTTGTACCTTCAGGAAGATGCAAACTGATACTTGTCTCCTGATTTTAGGACTAAAATGCTATTCTCTTGCTCAGAAATCATTAAATGTCTAAAATGGCAGTATTCACTCAGGAATGATTTTGTATTTATAACCAGTTGCAGGGACACTGTAACACTGGCTTAATTCTCTATTGAAGTTTTGCTCTTCAACTATGAGTAAAAAAAAAAAAACCTCACAATCACATTGCTGAGTTTAACTTCCACCTTATGGTCATGGATTTTTTTTGAGGGAAACCACATTTTGTGCAGCAGATCCTGTATGAAACATTTTTACTTTTCCCAGGAAGCAGTTCAAACCCATGTTTATTAGCCCTGTCAACAGCAGCTGTTCAAATGCTATATCTGTACTTGTTCTTAATTTCCACAGCTGTAGTTCCTTGAGGAGAACAATGAAAGGTCAAAGGCAGTGGCAGCCCATTTTCCTGCACCATGGTACAAGTCTTTCTCTGACCCTCATCAGCTACAAAGCAAGAGCACAACCAAGTGACACAGAGCAGGTGAAGAAGAGATGTAAGTTTGGTCTGTCTTCTAACAAAAGATGCAAGTGTTTTTGAGTCATAGAATTCTAGCATCATAGAATGATGCTAGTAAAAGCCATACTCAAAAAAAAAAAAGGGCAAGAAGAGATGGTTCTTCACGTGACATAGAAAAGACTTGCAGCCTCCCTTCCCTGCCCCACACAGATCACAGAGATGCAGGTCATTGCTTAGATTCAGGAGCAGCACTTGGACTGCACAAGGACTCAGAAATCCCACGAAGTTTCATGAACAGGCAAAATACCTCAAGCTATGAACCTCATAAGGGCAGGGGGAAGAGAGCTCCATTCTTGCCCACAGGCTCCAGTGATGAATCTCCTCTCTCCAGGTGGTAGGAGATTCCTACCTTCTTGTGCCAAGCAAATTTTGAACACCCACCTGGTGTTATTGACACTCTCTGGACTTAAAGCTGGTCACATCTCCTTCCTGCCTATCAAGGGGCTTTTCTACTTACACAACAGCTTGAATTATAAATATTAATATGGGAAGACAAAAGCTCTTAAGGGTTGATTGCCTCACTCCAACAGCATACTCTTATCTGCTTCCTAAGCCTCACCAAATTAATTTCTTTTTGCCCTCTGCAGAGGAATTGGAGCTGAGAGTAACACTGACCACCTGGCAGAGTGCCTGGGGAGGGCTATGGCTGGTCACCTTGCCACGACATGCTTCAGACAATGGCCTTGTAGAGCAAACAGACCTTCATTTCACACTGAGAGGACAAAAGAGCAAATTGAAAGGCTCTGTGAAGCAACACAGGCAGTACAAGTTTTCCGACCATCTACTGTATGCTCTAAAGACAAAACAGCTCCCCAAACCTTCAAGTGTTATAAAAATGCCAAAAAGCAGGAAAAGACACAACTATTGCACCATTCTCCATAACATTTTTATGTCTCAGAATCCTCTATGCATGAATCTTTCATTTTTCCTTTAATAAGTACTGGCACACCAGAGAGTATGATAAAAGAGAAAGCGAGTATAACAGGTAATATAACAGGGAGAGGAACAGGCAATAGCAAATAAGCTCCATGATCTGGAAAGTGAGCTTATTTGCAGAGATTTGAAGCTGAAAACAATTTTTTAGCTTTAATTTCATGATTGAAACCACCAGCCTTAATTCTTCCTCCAATCCCAAGTTAGACAAGTAGCCATGACTAAATCAATTTAGCTGGAGACTAAATAATGAAAGAGAATAATTCCAAATTAGCATTTCAGAACGTGACTTCAGGGCAGAGTTAAGGTAGCTTGGGTGGTGATTTTTGCATTTGTGTCTTAACATCTTAGAGCTTCTCTTTCAAATGTTAGCAACTTTAATTTAGGGTTGAATTTAAGTTCTGGGTGCGCGTTTTCTCGGGGCTGGAGCATCCCTGGGGTGTGTTTTACCCATAAGCTCAGCCCTAACTCCTTCTTCATGTTGTTTGCTAGAGCTGTAGCCAAATAGATGATGTTAATAATACATGTTGAGGCTGCCTGCTGAGCACCACTGTCGCATCCTAACACAGAATCCTTCACTGCAAATAACTATAGGATCAAATGGATACATTTCCCCAATTTGTTTCAGCTTGGAGAGTAATGTGAATTAGAGCTCCCTTTTCAGCATGCAAAGGAAGCAGATGCAGGAGCATTTACAGGAGCACAGGAGACATGGGCTGGTTTAATCTGCCACAAAGTCACTGCTCACTCGTGTCTTCTGAAATATTAATCGTCTGCTGTGTTGCTGCTGCTGTTGCTGCCTCCCCATTGAGCTCAGTCCTGCCCTGCCCTCCTCCTTGAGCATGTGGCAGGTGTGTTGTACCACACCTGGGCTTCTTCCGTGCTTTCCCAGCCATGGAGCAACTCTGCAACAGGGATATGTACTTTTGAACTCATTCCATGTGACAAACAGGCGTTAAATCCCCAGCTCTGGAAACAAGAGCAGGGGCTTTCAGCTCCGTGACAGCCTTGTGTTGCTGCCTCTGCCAGCAGTGCTTTCATAATTCAGCATTGCTAAAAGTCTGAGATTCGAAAGGCAGGCATCCAAGTACAGTTCTGCTTTTAGCCAGGCAGTTGAACTCCTGACACGCTGGCACTATTATTTCTGTTAACAGTATAAAAGATGATAATGTTAGAGCAGGGCCTGGGGCTAGTCTGCAAAGAGCACTACAATCACTTGCAGGTGACTTATCTCTGTAATGCGGCAAGTCCAACTTGTGGTGTATGTGCTTTCTATTAAAGATAGATGAGAAAAAGGCCCCTCAGAGTAGGACTGCCAGCAGCTAGCTCTCTGAATGGCCAGTCAGGCAGCCAAGCTCCTCGCCATGGAAAAATCTTTCTCTCTACAGACCTCTCCCGTGCTTATCCCCAGCTCCCACACCTGCATCTCAACAGCAAAAGGATCAAGGTAGTTTCTTGAATAAGAAGGACACCTTTAGAAGCCTGTTTAGGAGACAGGAAGCTCCAACAACCCACTCCAGCCATCAGGGCATCAATCAGAGCAGAACCTAGCAGAAACCCTCTCAGGGGACTTGCATTCACCACCTCAAGCTGCAGGACAGCTGGGGTAGGAGAAGGCTCTCCTTTTAGAGCTTTGGCACTCCAAAAAGCCTAATTAAGGTTTTGTTAGACCAGAAAGAGAGGGGGGAAAATTGCACAACAAGATATTGCAGCTTTAGGGCACCAGAGGTAGCTCTAAAACGTAATGATACAATGTAAAATGAAAGTGCTTTTTATGGAGCAAGCCTGAGACCCAGGGTTTCTGAGTTTCTGGGGAATGCTCAAATGGCAGGAGATCTCAAAATAGAAAGGGATGTAGCAGCAGCAACTCTGGATAGAAATGTTGAGACATTACTGAGGCTCAGACAAGAGATGGACCCTTTTTAGTGCTTCGAGGGCAGCAGCCCTTGGGGGTATATACACAGATATTTCTGATCCTCTGAAGTTACATCACCGCTTGCACACCTAATGGAACAGAATTGAGGCAAACACCTGTACATCACAAAGATGCTGCAGCAGCTCCAAACACAAGTAGAGACATCATAGGAACCCTCCACCACCCTTGCTTCATGCACTGAAACCTCAGAATCAGCACAAGTGCTTTAGCACAAGGACAAATTCAAGAGGAAAAAGCAAAATAAAAGAATCTCTTCTAGTTTGTTCAATTAAAAGGCTCTGAAACAAAGTCCCACTACCAACACTCATATTACATTGTTTGTAAAAATACTGTGCCTTCAAAAACTACAGACAATTGGAGTTCACTGCCTGATGAAGTCATTGCTAGAGGTATCTGACAGCTCACAGGCCCACCTGTCTCATGTTTATGTAGCCAAATTTGGAAGGGAAAATCTTCTCTTTTCAACTATGAATAGTCAACAATTTTCTCCAGCATCAGCCTTTGACACTGTCCACATTAAGACTATCTATTCCAACAGCAAGGTTAGACATGGAGAGACATGCCAGAGTTTGAAATGCCTGCAAAATCAGTCATGTTCCAACAGAACTTGATAAAAATGCATGAGGAGCAGTTCAGCAACAGGATATATGAAAAGTTACAAGGCAGAATAAACAGCATGAGGGTCATCTGTACTGTTATGGGAACAACTGACCTCTTTGGGGACTCAGGGCTTGTATCTCACTGCAAATAGCATTTTGCCTGCTGGAACCCAGAGCCTTCAGAGCTGGAGGTAACACTTGCTGATGCCCTTAGGGCTGTGGCATTTCATATGGCAGACAACTGGGCTGAAGCATTTATGTGCTCTGCAAAATACAACTGGATATGATAATTCAATGAAATTACACCTTGTATCCACTCAGCACTATTAGGAGCTTTTGGGCAAAAGCTGCTGGTCCAAAGCAGCTGGGACTGGTCTGGCTTATCCAATATTTATCAAAGCAGCAATTCTGGTGAGCCCCATGTAAATAAGGCATCTTTCCTAGCTGATAATCCAAGAGTGCACCAGGCTTGCTGCTGTGAGCCAACCTCAGTATGGATAAGGTCCAAGAATAATATATGAGTGTTCTCAGACTGTCTTCAGGGGAGTCTCAGCAACTCATCACTGAAGAAGGTTGGGTTTGACAACAGGGAAGCAAACCAAGCCCTCATTGCCTTCCTCTGAGCTGCAAACATGCACATTCTAGAGCAAGTTATTGAAGTAAAAGGGTATTGAAAACACTTCAGTGTTGTTTAGGGGATCTCCACAGGTTGCCTAAAAGTGAGTGGGAAAACTGAGATCCATATTTTGATAATATCTATGAGTCAGAAAAGAAATCAAGGATCATCCCTCTGCTTGTTTCATCAAGACTAGGGTTTCCCTATGTGTCTAAACTCTGCCCTGGGCGCCCCCAGAAACTCCAGCTGGTGATAGAATATGCCAGGAGGAGCTGAGAAAGTATTCATCCTACTGAATATTTTAAGAAGGGAGAGGATGGTTTTGTTGTGAAAAGTATTCGTCCCCATAACCCTGGGTTGGGAAGAGTTAAACAGCCCAAGTCTGCACAAGAGCACAGGATTTTCCAATTCTTTGCCTTTTTTTCCCCTCTCTCTCCTTTGAATGGGTTTGTTTGTTTCCCTTGGAGGCTAACAGTCAGTCACACACAATAGGCAGATTTTTCAATTAAGCCATTTCTTTCCACTTTTAGTCTTCAATGGAGCCCAGGTGCCAATTGTTTGCTGCTTGGTTTCTGCCTTTTCCCTTTCCTGCCTCCCATTTAACCCCTTTCTCTCATTCCTGCTTTGTAAGTGTATTTAATCAAACACACTCCTAATACTGATAAAGGATTACCAAATGGCTTGTTAATGGGCTGTATGAGGTGAGTGTCATTAAACAAGGCAGTATATGGACCTTCCATCTATAAATGTAGCAACAGGAAGTCAAATATGAACCAGGCATTTAGCTTTCCTTTGTAAATAAATATGTTATGAAGAGGCCTTCAAAGGGAAAATATCTGGCTTCTAGAGAAAAAACCCACCCAAATCACCAGCTCTTTTTATTTATTTAATAAGGCTAAAAAAGACATCATGATAGTTTTAAATCCCTCATCAGCTTGTCTCTTCCTGGGGAGGCAGCTCAGCAAATTTTAGCCCACAGCTGCCATCCTGTGCTTGTCAAGAGCAACCTCACCAACTGCCCCCCACCTCCTGAAAGCACACCAATGTTTTACACAGATCAGGGATTAAGTTAGGCCTGGGCTGGGGCTCAGCTCAGCTGCAGTGGCACTTCTAGAGGTATTAATCCTTTCCATAGATCAGATTGATTCTAGTTGTCATGTAGGCACCGTGTTGCTGTCAGCGTGCTCCGTCGTGGCTTACCCTGACATCACGATCAAGTGCTTGGGGTTCTGCCTCATGTATTAAACATCAAACTGGGAGAGTTGATAAAATCCTCTCCCCGCCACACGTTTCACCCACGCATTGCTCTGCATCATCATTATCAGAGAAGAGGGGGGAAAAGGAAAGATGTGGCCAGTTTGAACACTAATGTCAGTCACATGTCAGTGAAGAGCACCTGAATCGCATCGCCTGTGGCTCTCAGCTGTCATGTCAGCAGGACAACATTAGCAGGGAAAAGGAGGGAAGGAGAGGAGTTTAACAAGGAAACAACATAAGAACCAAGACGGGAGAACACAAAGATCAATCTAAAACTGTATTCTGAAGAGTTGAAAGAGCACATTTTTGAGCATGTCCAAGCTGGGATGTGGGACTTTCCAGACCTTCACAGTATCCAAAGCCATCAAAAAACCATCTGTGGAGATTGGATATTCCTTGCAGAGAGCCTTCTCCAGCACCATGCCCCAGCCATCACTCTTCCTGAACCACACAGGGCTGAGCTACACATGACCATCTGCCTCTTTTTTTATACAGAATAATTAAATCAGGAAAAAGATTTCAACACCAAAGTTGAAAAAACACCCCTGAAGATATGGGAAAATGAACATAAATACCAAATGAAACAAGACTGAGCTACTAAGAGATCATACTGTAAAGCAGCAGTGGTATGCTAGGAGGGAAGAAATACAGAGGGCCAAAGCTAATACAATTTAGAGGGATTTATACATAATGTTTACATCTCAAGAAGCATTTGGAAGTGAAGATTAAGTGATTTATCATATCCAAGTTCACTCCTCCCCTGCAAAAGCAAGAGGCAGAACCAACAGAGCATGTCTCTGCTTGTGCTATCTGTTAGAAGCCATCACCAACAAACACAGCACAGGTTCACCCTTGGCAAACACTGTCCCCTTGGGGTTTTCTGAAGAGCTGGGACTTAGGAGGAGGCCTGGCAGGGAAATAGTTTCAAATGTCAAGGCAGGGATTTAAAAATACATAAGGCTGTGAAGTCTGATGGGACCTGGAAAAAAATGAAAGGGCAGGTGTGTCAGAAGAGACTCTTTGGCCAGTGAAGCCAGATAAGCCTCAAAACTTAAGAGATGAGCAGGAGGTGGCTGGCAACATGATCTCCTGCCCCAGGTGAGGGGGGGTGCTTCAGAGACCAAATGCCCCATGATATGTACTCAGTAGGGATTATTAACAGGTGAAAGAACATTTCAGAGTTGTCTTCAGATGGGAAACACAACATTTGCAGAATTCCCCTCAAGTTACAGCAAGACCCCAAGTGAGGTATTGGTAATTTCTCAAAGCTGGGAAGTTCCCAATGGCAACTCCAAACTCTCCCTTGCAAACTGGCTCACTGGGTGCATGTTGCACCCCTCTGCAACATAGCTGTGTTGTAGGATGGGGCTCCTCACCTCAGCCCCTTGGCAAGGGGACTGGAGAGCTGCTGGTGCCATCGTGGGACACACCCACAGTGGGTCATCTCTGGGAGCTCTAACACAGGAATTGTTTCTGCTGAAAGGACTGCACTCTGCATATCAGAGTAAAATAAGAAACCCCAAACCACCTGGGTCACCATAAGCACAAGGCATACACAGATGAGAATTGCCTTCTGGCTTTGCTTTCCATCCATGTTTCTGGTTGGCTTTAGCTGATCTGCTTTGCCTTCGGGCTCCTGCCTGGTTCCAGGCATTACACAGCAGTACTGATTAAATACAGCATGTTACAACTGAGATTTAAGTAGCTTCTCTTGAATTTGTGAGCTTTCATTTACCCAGCATGATCAATTTGTGTAATCCACAGGCTTGGAAACCATCAGCAAAACTATTCACATGAATATTAAAGGCTCCACTTCCCAATGACATCGATGGGACAGCTGTGGGAGCTGAACAGGTACCAGGGTATTACTAACCCAGGTTAAGTGTGGATCTTCAGTGGCCAATGTCTTTCAGATATAGGCTAACATATGTAATCTTTCTGAAGACTCTACAGCCACACATAGATTTGGAATCAATTTACTGTCCAGTGCTTTATGCAATTAGACCCACAGATGCCAAAGGGAGAATTTAAATTAGCAAGAAGCTGATAGTTTGTGCTGCAGGCAGGCAAATGTACAGGGGCATTGGGCAGGTTTTCCTGCAAAGCTCTGCTGATCCCCAGCAGTCCCTGAGGCACTGCTCCTCATGTAAACCCTGGGGACCTTTCTTGCAATTAAGCCTTCTCCTGCAAGGGCCTCTATGCCCAAATTTGTTCAGAAATAGGATTTATGCAGAGGTGGGGGTCTCATCTCACAGTACAAAGTATCACCATATGGTCAACAGAAGGAGTGATGCTCCAACATAAGGACCCCACAGGTTCATAAGGCCAATCTTTACCCAGCAACCCTTACAAATCCCTATATACCAGTCTGGGGATCTAGGCATGTGCAAGGCAATGAAAAACATTTTGCAATACATTATTGAAAAAAAAAAAATCTGTGTCATAGCCTCAAAAAACCCAAGGAATTTTGCTTCTGAGAACTGTTAAACTCACTGTAGAAGCATTTCACAACTGGTCTGTGCTTGGGTGGAGTTGTAGGCATGATGCACTTACTGCATGGGGTTTGTTCCAACAACATCTGCACCCAGAAAACAGTTTTCCTGTCTAGAAGCCCTAAATAAGACAACTCTAAATTATCTTAAGTAGGTCTCTCCCTCCTCATTTTGCTTATGTTGGGATTTGAGAAGAGGATATTCCACTGCACAAACAGGACAAGAGACTAAAACGTCTCCTCAGATGTGCAGTTATAGGAGAGTGGCTCAGAAATAAGATGCAGCTTGTGGAGCCACATTTCTTACTGTCCTTACCAAGCCCTTCAAACATTTGAGTCAATACGAGTAAGTGCAATAGCAGTTTCAACCACCTGTCCAGAAACCAACCTTACCAAGGCAGTTTAACTTTCCTCCCACTGCTTTGCACTCAGGTCACCTATAGAAACCAACCTCTTTTATGAATCCAAATCCACAGAAGTGAAAAATGGAGCTGATGATGCAATTAAGGCAGCAACATCCACAACCTGATCTACAGTCATTTTGATGGAAGACTTGCATGCAAACTCACAGCCACCCAGCTACATTTATCAGGAGATACTATCACATCTAGCACCAACTCAGCTCACCTAGAAAGCTTTTGAGAACTAAGGGGCTTTGAAGGCATCTCTCAAAGCTGACAACCTACATTTGTAATCATATTATTTAAAAGCATATGAAAATATATGTGTGTGGTTAAACTATTATTGATCAGGAGCTAGAAGAGCAAGCTGTGCTCCTTGGTTCTGTGCCAGAAAGGTTCCAGAAAAGGCTGGATTGCTCTGGAAAGGGCAAGAGTTCTAATTTGAGGAGTACTGAACATTGTTCCAGCTAGTCTAATGCTAAGCATGGAGGCAGGCTAAAGCTTTTCATAGATTCCTCTGACATGACAAATGCTCAAGTAGTACATGGGCAAGAGCAGAACCAGTGCCTCGTGGTTCTTCTGTACTGAACCATAACAACTCATCGCTTGCCCTTAACACTCCTCGACTGGGCAATAGCTGAAACCGTGAGGATTAAAGGATTGCACAGGATGTCTCTTTCAAACACTGAGGTTTGTGGACACGGCTCATTGCAGCTTCAGAGCTAGCTGTACACAAAAGCAACCTTTACTCTGATCTCAGCAAACCACTGAACTTGTCAGCTACTCCAAGGGAATTTCTGATTTCTCCTAATCACGTAAGTTGTGTTTGTGTCTGACTGCATTAACTACAGAAGACCACAGGGGAAAAGAGAGTTTTTTTACCCCATTACTAATGAATGTAAGGCTTTCTGATGAGACAGAAGAGCTGCCAGTAAATACACAGCAAAAGAAATGATTCAGAAACAGCCCAGTACCCTAATTTTACCCAAATCCCAAGCTACAAGACTCATGATATGCTGCAATAGGGAAATTATTAGCTAGGGAAAGCACAATTTGTTTGCTGCAGAGGCAGCAGAGTCGGATCCTTCCCTCCTGGAAGCAGATGCAGGTAGAACAGATCAAGAAATGCAAGGGCATTGTATCTCTTGGGGCACTTCCCTGCTAGTAAGCAGACAGACTGACATGGGAGGATTGCACATTGCCTGTAAAACAGCAGATTTCAGTTCCCTCGCTGTGCTGCAAGGAAGTGTCTTCTGATGAGTTGAATAAATCCACAGCTGTGCCTGTTGTCACCTTGGTAATCTACTGCTTGGAGCAGTTTCTCCCTCCAGTAGCTCTCAGAATTGGCACTGAAAGGCTGATAGGTTTTTAAAACACCTGGGAAACATTTCTGTACCTCTCATCAGTCTGAGGAGAAGCATGTCTAGATGAGCACACACCATTGCTCCCGTAAACTGGAGGCTGTATTTCCTTGTTGGCACAGATAAGATAGAGGAACAATTTATTTAAAGGAATGATACAAGCTGTAGTCCCTGGACTCCTGTGAAGTTCAGGCAGCAACAGTGCAGCTACCTGGCCTTCAGCAAGACTCATCTCGAGGCATGAAAGCTCACATCCCTAAATGCACAACAGTAAACTCTGAGGCTGACTAAAACGCTTCATGCCTCTTCATTTTCTCCCCATAAATGAATAACATGACCTTGGAGCACTGCTTTGTAGTTTAAGGGGTTTTTTGTTGTTTGAAAAAGCAAAGGAACAGCTGTTGAGATGTTATTGTTGCCTTCCATTGCATGAATTTGCATGCTGAATACTTAACACATGCAAAAATAGTGTTATTAAAGCAGTTCAGGAGCAGACACACCACGTCTCAGCACTGCTCCATACAGCAGGTCCCAATGCGCTGGGACTTGCTACAATGCTATCCACCACTGCAGCTTCTTTTAAGTGTCAGGATGGCAGAGAAATCCTAGCCACTGCTGGCTTTTGCAGCTACACAGTGAGTTTCTATTTCACATTCCACTGTGACCAGGAAGGTGGGATGATGCTGGCTGGCTGGGTAGCATCAGGGAAACAGATGCTCATTGCAGGACGGTGCTGCAGCAGCAGTCAGCTGGGTGGGAAAGCTTTGCTCAGACCCTGAATGGATGCAGCACAGAAATGACTCAATTTCCTTAACACTGACATTGTGTGGCAGCACAAGCAATACCTCACTTCAGTGCTCTGCCAGCCACTGCTAGTTTTCCCAAATAGTTCATTTCTTTCATCATTAAACTCCCAGACAGGAAAGCATTAACAGTGAAACAGACTTTTACCCATTGATTCTGACTCAACTTCATATTTTTGCTTTGCTCAGTCCTTCAGCCCACCTCACCCTCTCTAAGGTAACTTGCTTAAGGACATATCACTATAGCAGTAAACACAGGGAATCCTGAAGGCATCCCCTGTCAAATGTGAAAGGCTGTACCAGGCTCCTCTCTAACAGGAAGAGATGCTGAGGAGCACAGCTGGTAACCAAACACCTATGTGTGTCCAGATTCCCAGTGGTTTTACTGCACTCAGCAGCTGCTCATCAAGAACTGAAAGAAATTCTCATTGAAACTTAGTTCTCAAGGTACTGAAGACAAACTGCTCTTCATTTCTTAAACTCTCACTGCTTTCAAGTTTTCATGTCTATTTGAAATAGATGAAAGCTGATCCTGATTTAAGCCACAGCGTAACTCACTTCGGAGATTTAATTTAAACAAAACCCTCTTCCATTTTGTTTATGTCAGAGATGTCTGCATCAGTTGGGGAGGATTTACACTCCAGTCAATAAAGGCTTGAAGAAAACCTCCTGCTTTTCAAAAGGTGCCAGACCAGGCTATAACAGGGCATAAGCCAGGGATGAGAGCCCAGCAAAAGCTAACGGAGCCAAGTCCTCCACAGTGAGCTGCAAGCAGCATTTTTTTTACTTGCTGCATTCTCATGGTTAGCTCCATCAGCTGTGTTGCACATAAGCAGATCTTATAGATGTGGGCTTTAAGGAAGATGAAAGAAAAAAAGCAATTTTCAAGAGGTGATATTGCTGATGCTCTCACTGAAAGAGCTGCTCCCCCTCTGCAGGGACCACTCACCAGTTTATTAACACTGTAACATCACAACACACGACTAAACCCCAAAGTACCTCACCCTGACATTTCAAAAGTGAGAGTTCAGAATGCTGACTACTGATTTGAGTCATCTCTCTCTGATACTCTACAGTTCTATTTGATACACACCACTAAGACACAAGGAATGTCAGCCTGGAATTTTGGGGCAGCAGATGAAGCTGCCCCAGACCTCAGTGTGCAGGGCTTTGCTCTTTGCCTTCACATGCAAAGGGCTACACCTGAGCATGGCACAGCTTTTAGCAGAGTGATGCCTTGCTCCTCTGTATTGTTTTTTTTCCCCCTAACACACAGTACCCCATCACAGGAAAACATTCTTGCCTTCCTTTATCACAGCAAAGACCTGAAGGCATTTTGCGAGGTGAGGGAAGAAGCATTTCACTGCTGGTTTGAAAAGCCCACGAGCCTTGGGTGACCTTTGCCTCTGTACACTGCCATGAGTTATCCAAGCTGTCACACGAGCTGGAGCCTGCAGCACAGCCCTGCCGCAGCCCCTAATGAAAAGACACCTCATGTCTAACTACATGGCACAGAAAAGATCAAAAATCCTTTGGGGAAAAAAAAGAGGAAAGAAAGGGAGAGGGAAAATCATGCACAACAGGCACTACCTGTGAGGGGATCAGAGCTCCAACCTCTCTCCTCCAGAAAACCTTTCCTCAGAAAGTGAAAAACATGCTTCTATATTTAACTCACTTGCTGAGTGCAAAATGCACCCCTGACCCAGCCTTATTTACCCAGGACATCCTACTGAGAGAGGTTTTCATCTAAACACAGTGCTGAAAATCGGATGGGTGATTAAATTGCTGACACGGGACCCCATTTGTGTCTCTAAAGGTTGAGTGTAATTTCCTGCATTTCATAATTGCTCTGTCTAACCCTTTCTGCCTTTTGCAGAGCATTTGCTCTTTCTCCTCCGGGCTCAGCTTTCTAAATAAAGCTTTTTATGGTTTCTAGACTCGTTGTTTAGATGAGTATCACTAAGGCAGAGAAAATGGTCAGCAGTGGGGTTTTTTCCTGCTGCTTTTTTTTTGCAGGTTTGACTAAACATACTGTAAGTGCAGGATGGAAGTGTATGACTTGCCGCCTCACACACAATGCCAGTACTGCTGGCCTGATCTAAACAAACACAGACAGCAAAAAATGGGTCCTGGCAACCTCCTGCACAGTGTAATGTTACTATGTCTTTAGAATAAAAACCAAGCCACACTTTGGTTTGATGAGTCTAGCGCCAAAGCTCAGCTCCTCTGATCAACAGCTATAGGTAGGACACTAAGGGTTTAAGATCATCACTGATGCAGTCAGTGCTACCCTGACATATATTCATCCACCTCCATATTTCAGACTGTCTGCCTTTGGAATAGCTACTTTGCATTTCTTTGTGACATCTTGGACCCAAGTTACCCTGGTTACTGCAAAACATCATGCCATGGGGATTTACACACACACGCACAGTTTCACTGACAAGGGCTTCCCAGTTTCAGGCACCTTTTACTCTTTGCAGCCAGGGTGCATCCTTGGGACTAAGCACACTCCACTGCAGCACTTCAATCTAAACTGTAAAGGGGAAAAGGGTTTGTGACCTCTACTCCTCTATTTATGTCACTCAAAAGAAACCTTCCTTGCAGTTGACCAAGCCAGGATCGAGGGCCAACGTCAGCTATGAGCTTCCTGCTTTTCAGTCAATTTATATTACAGACCTGATGTTATTACATGGGTTTGGGTTTGTCCATGAATAACAATAGTATGCCTTGAACTGACTGTAGACTGCATCCATGAGCAGCTCTGCTTTACCAGTGTGCCTGCAGATGTTTATAATTAAGTGCACATTGGTTTCTATAGCCACTCGGGTCCCTGTTGCTTGGTTCACACTTCCCTTTGGCAGCATCTGTGCTTGGTCCCCAAGTTAGACTTCCCTGCTAGGGCAGAAGCCAGCCGAGGAGCAACACCAGAGCTTCCACACATCCCGAGTACCTGGCATGGTACTTGAACTGAGTCTAATTGGACTTACTGCATCCATTTTGATTTCCCCCTCCCCAGGGAGTAATTTTTTGGCCAATCTTCATGTAAGCACATACATAGATTAGACTGGTAAGCTTTGTACAAAGTCTTTGTCCATACAGCTCAGTCAATAACTGAAAGTTATGGTTAACTTAGATACAGCTTTGCTTTGTCCAGCTCTTCTGCAGACAAGAGGTTCACTGCTTCAGTGCCTCTTGCTTTTCACGTACTGTTCTCCTAACAACCAAAACTTGAAGGATAGGATCTCAGTAAGGAACTATTAACAGAGGGATGCGAGAACTGATGTTCACTAGTGGCAAGACAACTGCACAAATAAGACATTAGGTCTGTTCCTGATCAGCAGGATTTAGTCTATGAGGCCTCTCTGGGAGGATGGAGAGCTCATGGTTGGCACGAGGCAGAAAGCTCTGCAGATCCTTACCAAAAACAAAAGCACATACTTGCCAAAGGCTTGAAGAGCTGAAGCTGCTTAAGCATCCATGTAGCCTTACACACCAATCTCTAACAAAGCCAAAAGCAGATGTCTCAGGAAAAAAAAAGTAAGACTAGAGCAAACATATAGCTACACTTCTTCCAAATACTCCTTCAGCCTCCAACAAGTTGCTGTTTGTTGAGTTCATGAGAGGACGCTTCTGTATCTCTACCCACCCTCACCACACTGCCATACAAAGGCAGGTTTTGTGTCTGCAGCATGATTGAGGAGGGAGAAACAAGACCTGTCCAGAGTGGTGGAACCAGCAAACAGCTGAAGAGGAGGCTGTGTATGAGGAAATGCAGGCTCCAGGCAAGATGGGTTGAACTGATGTTTTAATGGGAACACTGATTATAACCCCCTCACAAAAAAATGCATAATAATGGTAGCAGCCAGCCTTGGCACAGCTTTGTCTCAGACTGATGCCCTCGAAAGACAACTGCTCAAATAAGCTTTATTACTGTACTTGATGATGTAGCATCAAGCACGTACAGCCAGGATACTACTTACTGTTCAAAGCACACCAAAGATATGGTTTGCACCTTCATTATTCAGTCATCATTTTCATCCTTGGCAATCTGGAGCTTTGCAGATGTAGCTAGGAGATTCCCTTTCCTTTGGCATCCATGAAAGAAGCCCTTCATCCAAAAGTACTCCGAGTACACCCTCCCCTTCCTTTAAGTAACCCAGCAAAGGACAGGCTCTGTCTGCCAGAGAAACTGTCACAGCAGTAACAAACACCACAGGCATGTTGGCACAAGCCCTAAGATAGGCCACAGCAACTGGGCTGACAAATTGCTGCTACCTCCACACTGAAAGAGTGCTTTTAGCTTTCATATTAGAACATCATAAAAGCTTTGCTTTATCATCTGAGTAATTAAAACACACCAACTGACAAACATTCAAATAAATCCTCTCAGGCAGTGACTGGACACAGGAACAAGCAGTTTCTTACAAAACCCTGCACAGCCCAGTGCCCAGAAGCATCTCACCCAGCACTGCTCTCACCAGGGAGGTCACCTTCACAGCCAGGCCTTTGCAGCTCTAATATCACACATCAGCAAGAACTGGATTTGTTGAAAGGTGAAAAGCAGTGCTGCAGTTTAGCACAAGGAGAGGATAAAGTTATCTCATCTTCCTGCAGCAGTAAAGGCCTCACAATTGTCACTGTATGGGAGAGAATACCCTCAAGATGTGCTGACAGTTTTGACCATCTGTGTGAAACCATTCCAAGCCTCAAATGAAGAGATTTTTCTTCTTTAATTGCAAGTTTAAATGAATACCATTTATCAGCTTTCTCACAGTATTGCACTGCTTTCAGTCATGGCACCGCCCAAGGAATTACAACACTGCAAATATTTGCTGCATTTAACTAGCTTTTATGTAATTATTTCATTTCTTCCCAGAAAGAAAACCTTGCTGGAAGTGATGACAGTGCCTAAAATAAAGCCTTACAGGAGCAGCTCAAAAAAAATCAAGGTCTTTTGGACTCTGTGTCAATAATGGAGAGGTTTTTATCTGTTAGTAAGATGTGGTTTTGCTTCCTTTCTGGTTCAAGCTAGGAAAAGATTTGTTTCCACCTCCCACTCTGCAGCAGCTTTACCTTCAAGTGGGGTAAATAAGCATCACTGAGCAATGGCAGCAAGGATTCTTTGCACACAGTGGCTGGTCTCTAATTTTGCATTTGAGCCTAGCATCCCTTTCCCCTGTGCAGTCCTAACTTGCAAATAGTTGTGTTCTGCAAAAAGCACCCAGAGACCTTGAATTAGCACACAGTGAAAGTCAGGATTGGAAGGCAGTCATTAACAATAGCTGCATGCTCTGAAGCCTCTCATTTAATGGAGTGGTAAGAGATTATTTACAGTGTATCAGTAAGAATTCTGATATCCCAACGTCTCATCAGCTTAAGATGTGCCCTTTAATTCCTGTTACCTTGCTGAAACCTCACGTCAAACCTGCATGGACTCTGCTTGCATCAAAAATGAATCACTTCTGGCTGCTGGAAGCCTATTTTTCCTGACTAGATTTACGTATGTGGGTAATGGGGTGGAATAGAAATGTGGTTAGGATTCTCACGTCAGCTTAGATGAAAGGATTAGCACTTTAAAAAAGCAGATTAATCCCTGAGAGACCCCAAAACACCCTCTGACTTGTGCCACAGAAACCTGCTGCATCCACATGACTTCCTTTAACACACACAAGACTTAAATGACTTCATTTCTAGAAAACCTGTTAAAAAGAAATGGACACATGGTATGATTCAGATGCGGTCTCGTAGATCACCTCCACAAAACGGGGCCTTGTGCTTAATTAGGTGTTGAAAACATGAAGCCATGTACAAGATACACTCCAATGCTTTTCAGAAATACTGAAGCAATTCCTGTGGCTGGGCATTGCCCAGGCAAGAGTGTGCCTGAGCGTCACCTCTGCCTGCCCTGCCTCCCCATCTCCCAGGACATGGAGTACTGACTCATTTGACCCTATATCAAGCAATTCTATTTCTTAAATGCATTAGTAAATTCATTAACTTTGATGCTTTGGGGATTTATTTCTTCTTTTCCTTCTACCTAGTGTAAAGCCAAGGGCTTATAGAGAAGATAATTACTCTCTACTCATACAGGAAGACAAATAGGCCAAAGGGGACCACTCTGATCCTCTTATCTGATCTCTTGCCATCTCCCAACAAGGTCTGAGCAGTCTGCAGTAAATCAAGGCTCATCATAAACTCCTAAGAATGTCTCCCCCTAACAAGACAAGGCCTTGACAAGGGGGAGTCACCTCCTTTCTGGTACGACGTCCCAGAGATGGGAATCACTGCCATACAAGCAGTCTATACATCACTGGGATTTCTTCTTTCGATATGAGTAGACTTGAAAAGCCAACATTCAATTTGCACTGAGTTCAGCCTTAGAAATTCAATTATTTGTTGGTTTTTTTTTTTTAACAGAAGTTAATTCCAGCTACTACTGAAGGGCTACAAAAAGCCAGGACCAACAATGAACAAAACTAGACTGTTGATGGAGCTGCAGCAGTTGTAGCTGACAGCAGACAGACTCACTCTGCCAAATAACTTTCTGTCCCAGCCACTTCACATTTTTGTCCCTGTACTGGTTTTCCAGACTAAGTCAGTGCATGAAAACCAGTTTCTACATTGCTTTCCCTCTTCATCTTTGTACTTTTGGCATGATACCTCACCTCCTTTCCTGTAATCTCAAAGCTGCCTCTTGTTTTCTATGTTATGCCCTCAACTCCCATTTGTGTCCCAGGCTTGGATTGTTAAAAATCATTTAGCTAGTTTAAACATTACTCTTATTTTTTGCTGTGCAATGCCCCTCTCCACCCAACTCTAGTTTGCTGGTAGCATTGCTTCTCCTCACAGGGAGCTGACTGCCAGCAAAGGGAGTTCTGAAGCTACCAGAGAGATCCCTTGCTCTCAGCTCCCAGTGATGAGCTCAGAACACCACAACAAGTAAGGGCATCAAGTGAACTCTGCAGAGGTCTTCTACTTCCTGGGTTACAGCCTGTTTGGTCAGATAATTTAGCAGACAAAAAGTCACTCTTTAAAACACAAAACAGGCCAGAATTGCAGGCCAAAGGGCTAAATCTTGGCACTTCAATCAACAATGGCAAAAGAATCTTACCATCAGAAGACTTCAGTGTTCAGGCCATGAATGGCTCAGAACTCCTGGTAATAAAGCTATACACTAATAAAGAAGCTTTTTTTTTCTTTTCACTAAAATGTATGCAGATAACTTTGCGTTATAGACTGAAATAAAAGCAGAAAGCCTGTACCCCTCTTCAGTGAGTTGTGTGATAAATCATATCAGATGGCCAGCTCCACAACTCAGATAGATTGCTCCAGCCCTGACCCCAGAGTGTGCTTGTGGTAGCAACTGCAGATAATTCAATGTTTCTTTGTGCTGGCTCAGCTCAAGGCTTCGCCTGAGCAAAGAGTTCAGTGCTATGAAATTTGCATCCCAATAAAGTACTTGTATGATATAAATAATGCCCATTTGCTTTTGGCTGAAACCGACGTGCTCATTAATCTCAGCACCTCAGGATAGACTGGGGCTGGCTCACCACAGAGGAAAGGTCACTGCTTTGTCAGCTCTGCTCCTCAGCTTCCTCTCATTAAATTTCCATCTAGATGCCACATACTTTGCTTGTTAAGATACAAAGATTTTTAGGTTTATCTTAAGATTTGCCAGACCAAACAGCCTGACAGGCACGGGGCTCCAAAAATAGGATAAATGTGCATCCTCAGAGAATAACACTGCCAGACAGTTCATTTTAGTTGATCTTTCAAGGTCCCTTCCAACCCTTAAGATTCTATGATTTTGTGATCTAGTGGAAGCTGATTCAGGAGGATCTTTTTTGCTTTTTAAGGTGTAGTGAGTAGTGGCTGTTACTTAAGGGCTAAATGAAGGAAGCTGTGGTACTTGGGTATTTGACCTGGCTAAAGCAAACCTGCCTCACTAGATACCATCTTGGGGGCTCTGAATCTCCTTCCCAGTGACTCCTGAGCTAGAAATTCAGCTACAAATAGTGAGACAGATGGAGAAAAGAAAATGAGTCTAAAAAGACACAAGAAAAAGCATTAGGAAAGATACACCCTTGTTATCAGCCAACACATAGACATGAGATAGCCCAGGAACTGACTTCTGGAAAGCAGCTGGCCAAGGAGGGATATTAGCAGGCTGGCAGCCGTGTTGTTTCTGGATCACTCCTTGCTTTCCAACCAGATGCTAGCTCGTCTCCCCAGCTCAGCAGAGGAAGCATTTATGGACTCTGCTGTTACATCCTTCTGCAATCTGGAGATGTGGCTGCCAGCTTTGTGCCATCCCAAGTAAACCCAAAGCAAGAGATATGCCATTTTGGGAAGCATTAGGTTTTTTAATCAGTTAAGCACTGCAAGGCCCATCCAGTCCTTGCAAGCTTTAGCCACAAGAGCAACTCTGAAGCATTACAGTAGAAATATGCCCTACCTGACAATGTTTCTACCCATATGACATGCAGTAAGGATCTCAAGGCAATGAAGATATGCCAGTTGTATTTTTAGCTGCTACCTCATAAAAAAAGACAGGGTACATAAATAACTATTTCAAACCTGAAGAAAAAAGCAATTGCCCAAAATAAAACATTACATACATTTTTGCTCCTCCTGAGAGGAAAAGCAAGAGAGAAGGTATCACATGCAAGAGGCATGAGTCACGCTGCCAGCAGGAGAGAGGGACAGTTGATACCTCAGATTATTACATTTCTCTCATCACCAAACACATTCAGCAGAGATGAAAAAAATCATTTCATGATGAAAATCCTTTGTCAAGCTCCCTCCCTTGCAGAGTTAAGTACTACAACCCAATCTGCTTAGCACAGTGCGTGCCTTAAAGGGACGACGGGAGATAGCCCTTGATGTGACTTAGATCCCGCGAGCAGAATAGCACACAAACCGTGTTGTTCTCATTAACTTTTCCTGGGCACTGGTTAAGATTCATCTATCACTTTTGATCAAATGGCTGCAGCCAAGCCTTCAGAAAGGCAACCTTCCCACCACACACATCCCATGACACCATCCGTGGTGGCAGCGGCGATACCAGGCAAGCTGAGATTTAAGAGCCGAGCTGGAGAACAATTCAGACTGGCTTCCACAGTTATTACTGTTAAACCTATTTGTTCACCCCCAAGCTTTGAGGTCTTTTCTTTCTGCTCTGTACCTGCTGCGTTCTCCTAGTTTGGGGTAATTTGGCATTCATAAGACACTAACTTGATGAATCTGCTTGCTGCTGGCAAGTAGAAACCCGCTTTGCAGCTGTTCCCTGCACATCTACTGAAGCATTCAGAAGCCACAGGAGAAGCATGAAAACTTCACATTTCATCCTTTCCATTATCACTGCAGTGGGCTAAATCTACAGATGGTACAAATAAGAATGAGATCCTCCACCTTGTTACACCACCTGCTTTGCACTTCAGTCGCTCACTTCAGCCAAAACCTTAACAAAAGTTATTTTAGGTTGCTCATGCAAATGTTCTACATTGAAACTATCAAATTGAGAACTTTCACCCTAATGCCTACTCAAGGGGACTTCCAGCTTCCTCACTGCCTTCTGCACTCAGCCTGATCTAGACTTCAGCATCGCTCAGGGCAGCTCATCTGTATGAGCTCCCTCTCGTTTTTCAGGTATCTGAGCACAAACACACAGGAATACATGATGCCCCTTCTGCACCCTTCCCCACAATCTCCCTCCAGCCATGCTTTTGCTGCTGGCCCAGTGTGATCACAGACCTGGTTTATCAAGACTCCTGTCACACAAAAGGAGGTCCTCAGGGGTAGAACTGGCACTACATATTTGTTTTATGATGTTGGGGCTAAGTCCAACAGACTAAGGGTGAGGAGAGAGGGGAAAGCCAGCACTTACCCAGCCGTTTACTGCACACCACAGCCTTTCCTCTCTCCACCACATCACATTTCCCCACGGGATCAATCTCCCCAACGTGGCACTGAAGTAGAAAAAGTCACGTAAAAAGCTAGCAATGAAGCAGCCAAGCAGCTCCTCATCTCCAAGCCAAACTTCCCCCTGGGGCAACAAGTGATGCTCCTCCAGGACCATACTGCTGGTTGGCTTTGCAGGGAAGGCTGGGAAACTTGAACTGCGCCACCCTCCCAGAGACAGGGCTGGACCCTTAACTCTAGGCTTGTATCCGGAAACCATGAAACACTTTGAAGGGTAGCTGGGAATGACAAATAGCAAAGAGTTTCTCTGGAGTTTTCTTGGAAGCAAGACATAAGGGGATGAGACTACTGCTACCCCCATACTATCCCCACACCATCCAGTTATACTAGTAGAGAAGCATCTCTAGTCCTTCTTTATATCCCCTCTCCCCACATTCATCAGCAGAATCACCTGGGGAAGACAAATCCTTCACCTGGAGGCAGATGAGGACACAACTTCCCCCAGCAGCAGCACAAACTCAGCTGGTATCATTTACAGACAAGATGTGTCCAGATCCTCCACAGAAAAATAATTTTAGCAGTAGACACAAGAAGTACAAAAGGGCTATTTTATGGTTAAAGTGAGGCTGATGGTGTTGGGAGGAAAGTGACTCAGATGCATCTTCACTTCCCTGCCCAGGAATCCCGCTTGCGTCACCCTGCGTCAGCCACCAAACCAGCTCTGCTTTACTCCTGCAGAAACCTGCTCTTCATGTCTTTATTTCCTGACTGATGGCTGCTTGTGTGGGTGGCAGCAGAGAGTCTATGGCACAACATTGCAGGGCCTGTCTGATGGGAGATGATTTCATTTGTGTTTGAACTGGTATTTATCAGGCTGGGGAGACGAGGCAGTTTATCCCTCTGCTTTAGCATGAATGGCTTTTGGTTTTTCAGCTCACATTCCAGAATGAGCAAAGAAAACAGCTCAAAGGCATTTCTACAATAAAAAAGATGTCAGCAAATTAACAGTGCCTTTAAGTTCGTGCCTTATGCTTCCAAAAGGTGAAACCTCTGTGTCAAACCCTTAGGACACCTCAGGCTCATCACTTGGGCTGCCTGCATTTCTCACTGTCCCTCAGAAACAAACCATCACCGACCCATCAAACCCAAATTCCTCTCGACCCTCATTCCTGCATTATCCTTCAGGTATATTTTCTCAAAATGCAATTGAAGCAGAAAGCATTTTAGGAAATGGATTGCAGCTCCTCCTTCCCCCAAGGCCCAATCTGCTTTAATTAGGAACGTACTCAAAGCACAAGATTTGGAAGCCCTGAGTGAGATTCACATTTCAGAAGGGCCATAACCAGTCCAATAGACACCACTTTCAGTCAGGCTACTGGGACTTAGAAAGAGATTTGAAATCTGTCGACATGCAATGCTAGTAGTGGAAAAGAAAATGTTTTTAGACATGTCTGCTCTCCCAACCAGCTCTGCCTGGATCCATCTGGCCTGCAGCATGGGCTTCTGCCTTTCTCTTTACCATGCTCTGCTCTGGATCAACTCAAATCCAATGCATTTCAATTCTGGTAAGACAAAGTGCAGCTGATGGACATTGAATGCAGTTTTCCTGAAGTGGCTGTCCCAGTGCTCCTGCTTCCAGGTAGGAGATTGTGGTTTCCTCAGAGGGCTTTTGTGTCCTGGCTGTGATGACGTGCAGGCGATGGCATGCATGGTACGGCTCCATTTGGGCAGTCAGTCCACAGGCAGGGCTGTGGTGAGGCCATGGGGAAGCTCTCTGTACTAAGCCCTGGGCTGGCAATGATGAGGTGGTGACCTCAGTGAGATGGTGTTTGCCATCGTGTCATCTGCTGTTTGGGGACAGTCCAGGCAACATCATGGGAAAAGCTAACGCAGCCTTGTTGTGCTCATAGGCTTAATGATACAATACTTTGTACACGGCAGGAAGCTTTGGCTAAGAAGTCAGGGCTACAGAGGCCTGGGGGAACAGGTTCCTGCTGACAGGCACCCAGGCTTAAGCCTCACTTTCTAATAGGATTAACACTTAGGTATTTGTTTCCCTGGCCCAATTAGAAACCTCAATTATGGGGTTTTTAGCAGAGAGCTTCAGTCAAAATCAAAGAGCTTCCACCCTCCTGGTCTCACTTTGTACCACCTGCCATTATGGTGCCATGCAAAACACAAAGGATACAAATCCCTCCTTGCCTCTCTCCAGTCAGTCTGCCTTGCAGGAGACTGAGACTGAAAGGATGAACCCTCTGGCCTCAGAAGTTTTGGCAAAGATCTGTATACCCACAGAAATATCCCTTTTCTAACTCTGAAATCAGAGCTATCACAGTCATACAAAAAGGTTTGTTTGTCTTTTCCTCATTTCTAACATTAATGGCTCCTTAAATTTAATATGGTTATAAGGTAGATGAGAATGTCCCACCATTAGACCAGGGCATCCTCAGGAGCTGCAAGTGGTCCTTCTCAGCCAAGTACAAGGGCACCAACCACCCATGGACCTTACGCTGGGCCTGTGGGGCCTTCTGGGTTCTGGGGTTCGGCTGGTTGTTTTTTTTCTCCAGATCCTCTCAACTTTTCCACGTTTCCAAGAGGCTTTTTGCCAAGCCTTGCTCACATCTCCCTCCAAGAAATCTTCTGCCTCTCCTCTTTTTGCAACTAAACTACACAACACTCTCATGAATGCAGTTACTGCTGAGAGGTCAGTGCTTCCAACAAGCGTGGTTGAATGCTGGCCAAAGGACACACAAGGTTTTAAGGAGGATCTGACAGACAGAAAGTCAGGACAACCTTATATGAAAAGCCAACTGTTTTCTTTTAGGAAATATAGACTTTAAAATGTCTATATTTCCAACATATGTATTAAACACTACCATGGTGATGAGAGCAAAGTCCATCCTGCCCTGCCCTCAGTGCTGGGGCTCAGGGAAAGGATCAGTGAAGGGAAGGTTTTTTAACTTCAAAGGATACAGGTAGGAAAAAAGGGGTTTCTAAACTGTTGATTCATGCTGTAGGTAGACAGCTACATAAAAAAACAACTGACAGATTAGCCCAGCACATTGCAAGCAGCAATATGGGTATATTTTCTTTGCTAATTGCATCATTAGCTAATCTGCCCTCCGAGTCAAAGGACTTGTGATCAAATTACTGCTCTAATAATCAGTGATGTGATCTTTTTCCAGCTCTGCAGAACAGGTCTCTTGCCCTCTTTGCTGTCTGCTTTTCCATCTACAGAAGTGATCATTTTCTTTTTTCTATCCTAAGAAAACAGATTAACCTCAGGAAAACTACACCTTTCTCTTTCTGATGGACAGTAGCATATTAGAACAAATTATCTGTGCCTATTAAATAAGGGGAAACTTCGAGACATATGTGACGTTTCTCCTCTTCCTCTTCATCGAAAGCACAATGAATCCGCAGCTCCTTTGTTTGGAAGTTTATAAATAGGGTTTGGAATTGCATTGAGTGTGAGGGGAGTCATCATTCTAATGTTGCTCTGCAGGGCCAAGCTAACGTGCTGGTAAATGAAACCCCCTTTTATCAGTACAGGGGAGAGATCTGCCAGTGAGTTATCTCCTGCCTGCTTTGCAGGAGAGATTACAGATAGAAAAGGGCAGCCTGCCAGGGAGGATGGCTCTTGCTCTTTAAAATTGTAAGCAACCTGTCACCAGTGTTTCTTTTTCTCCATTTGCTTTGAATTTTGTGGTAGCTCCTTGACCTCATTAGAAGGCTCCAAGGCCAGGCTTGGGACCGATGTCGGTAGAAGACTGAACTGGACCCGAGGAATATTCAATCAAAACAATGCAAATACACAGAAAAGCCCATCATACTGTTAAAAAATGAAGATAACTCTGCTGCTGTGAGAAAGCCAGCAGTGTTGCAGTGATGCAGCTGTTACTGCAGCCTGGTTTTGCAAGTGCTGAGAGACCAGGGATTCACTTTCCATGTTTTAGCCACGTGACTTCTCCTCCTGGGTGGCACCAGCCCTTGCTCCTGATGCATACGCCTGTCAGCAGTCCAAAAGATCAGCCATCTCATCCTCCTAAGGGCCTGAAGGAAGGAGCAGCAAGGAGCCCACACAAGTAGGGAGGGGAGCAGCAAGAGCAGGAGCCAATGAAGTCGGTGCTGAAGAGCTGCAGCTGAGCACTTGTTACTTTTCAGTATCTTACCTGCCCCAGGAGTTGCTCCCATGCCAAGCCCTTACGCTGCACATGGACAGACGGGTTTTGCAGCATATATTCCCCAGGGCCCATTCTTATCTACACAAACACTGTGCTGAATGTGCCCAGGGCCAGGGCACTGTCTGGGCACCATTCAGTGCTGATTTTGAGATGATCACGCTCCCTGGGATGGATTTGGCTTATGCCAACTGACTCTCAGGCTGTGGTTAGACAGAGGTAAGACTACCCTGGGTGAGGGGTGACACAGGTTGGATCATGCTGCTTGCCTTGGCCTGCTGTTCTTACTGGTATAGCCATACTCTCAGGTCAAGGCAAACGTTGTTTAAAATGTCAAACAGGCTAATTAATGCAGGTTTTTAGAAGCACTGAGTGATCATTACTCCAGAGAAAACTGTGGGGAACTTCAGCTGCTCAGTGCCTTTAGAAACTGGGTATCTAAACACTTCCATGGCCACCATCAACACTGAAGGCAACTCCTAAGTGCATCCTGACCTCACAAAGCTGGTTAAAGGGCTACTTACCTGCTGTCATCACTTCTTTCAGCGAAACAATGTCAGTGAGTGAGGTGAGCTTAGTACTGAGGGATGCTTGGCAATGTCAGGAACCAGCTTTTCTAGAGCTGACCATCTCCTCCAAGCACAACAGAGCCGCTGGAGCACCACGGCAGAGAAAACCCCACAGCAACGCACCAGTCAGCTGGAAAAGCAGAGACAATTTGTCATAAAGAGTGTCCTTTGCTGTGTTACTCAGGTGTGCTTAAATGGATAGTGAGCAGCAAGGGAGTAAACACACAACAAGTCATTAAGAGCCTGTGAAAGCAGTGCCAGTCCCTGCTCCGCAGCTCTCGCCAGCTGAGCCTTCTCAAGTACAGACTCTCATCTCTGGGAATTTTTTCAGACTGATGTTTTATTTCCCTTCTACCACAAATAGCAATAAACACAGATGAACTATCAGAGCCTGTCCAGGCCCCCATTAACCAGCTGATCCCTGTGGGAAGTTCCCAGTTCCAACATTCACTTGTAGTGTTCTCACATAGACAGCCTAGGTACTGCAAGCCCATAAATCCCCACTGATTGAAAAAAAATGCCTCTCAGTTTCCCTTCTTAGGTACCAGTCTCTTACTTGTTGCAGTCCATGCAGAAAAAGATTTGCCTCAGGTCTGTTCAGGCCACTTGAGGAGTTCTGGCTTCTTCACTCATCGAGTGCCATGACTGGGATAGGTCCCTGCCTTGCAGGGGCTGACATCACTGCAGTCTGAGCTATACCGGGCAGCCGGTGCTGTGCTGCTCCCAAAGCACTGACATGTTTCTATCCACCACTGCTCAAAAGTTAAAAGCTTGTCATAACATGTCAGGTGGCAATGCTGAAATGCAAGGCTGATGAGACAACTTTCAGTTCATCCTGCTCTGGATGCTGAAGAGACACAGTCGGCAGCTGAGCTCCTGAAGACAAGCTTCATCTGTTTATAGCAGCATCTCTGCCCTTCCTTGCAAGAGGAAAGCATCAGAGAAAGGGAGACAGTCAGGAGTATGGTGAAATGGTCATTTAAAAACATGTAACCTTTCCTTTTGTTGGAGACAATACATCTCTGTAAGCTTCACAACTGTGTGAACAGCAGCACAGGATTTCCACCAGCATTCCTAAAAAAGAAGCAGCAAAGAAACTTCTCGGTACAGGAAAAAAGCAATTTCCAAGTGCTAGTGCCCAGAACATGGGGAAATGGCATTTTCCACTCTCAAAATAAGGTGGCCCAAACCCAGATCCTTTAATACTGAAGCTGGTATACAAATTATTAGTGCTCACTGGTTACAAAGAACAAATGTGGATATGAATTGTAGCTCCTGGGGTCTCTTATATAACAGACAATTGCGTAACAGAGAGCAAGGCAGCTGGCTATGGACATTAAAGCAAAAGGTAAAAGAAGCTTTAAGAGGAGAATCAAGGACTTGGACACTGGCACAGGTTGCTCAGGGAGGTGGTGGAATCACTGTCCCTGGAGGTGTTTAAAAGCCGTGTAGATGCAGTGCTATGGGGCTTGGCTTAGTGGTGGGTTTGGCAGTGTGAGGTTAGCAGTTGCACTTGATGATGTTAAAGGTCTTTTCCAACCAAACCAATTCTATGATTCTAAGGAAGATATACCTTCAGCTATATCACCTTTGCTGACACTTTCCCCTTCACAGCCTTTCCAGGGCAGTGCTCATGTCCTGGGGGAGACGTTGGTGCACATCAGGCCTGACGTGAACCAGGACCCTGTCCAAGCCTGTCTTCTGTATGATGCTTTGCCTGTGATCTTGAGTGACTTTTAGTTCTCTGAGGGGAGAAAAAAAAAAGGTAAATAAAGGAAGTACTATAGTGTTAAATGCCTTGCAGATCAAGAAATGGTTCATTAGCAGAGTCCAAATATGTGCCCTCAGCAGATTATCACAGTTTCACATCCTTAAGGCAACTCATCTGCACACCAGCCCTGACAAGGAAAAATCCTGTCAAAACCACTTTTTTCTATCTTTATCTTCTGAGTGTCTGACCCTTTTTTTGCTAAATCTCTACAGTCTGGAGCTCCAATAACCATTTCTGACCAGTGGAAAAATAAATAATGAAATATTCATGAGCTGTTCATACTTTTCATCTTACAGGAGCAGCACCCAGCACTAAATTTGCATCATCTAAGCAAAGCAGACATTTCAAGAGAAAAGCACTTCATATAGTGATACTCAAAAACTTTTCTATGTTGAGGTAAATCCAGCAAGCTTCTGCCCTTATTTGTGCAGAGTCACACGTTGCTTGAATAGCATCCCACTAAATTTTCTGAGGATGTGTAACTGTCATCTGGACCACAGGAAATAAAGCAGGCTTAAAAGACTGAACCAAGCTGTGTTGAAGTTAACAAGCCCAAGGTTCATAAACCTTGTTATAGAAGCTTGCAGAAACCTTTCAAGGCTCATCCAATAAAGCCCTATGGCACTTTGTTCTCCCTGCCCCCCCTCCAAATCTCCATCTGTCTGAGCCAGCATCAGCAGGCAATTTTGCATGGAAGTTTGCCAGATAAAATAGCTACTTCATCTGGCTTTCCACTGCCATTAGTTTTAGAGAGTTCTTCAAGGAATATAATAAAAAACTCTTATTATTTTCAGCCTGTGTCTTAAGTTAGAGATGGCCATGTCTTGTCTTTATACACTTGGTGTCTGTCTTACAAAAAAAGGTAATTCATGTGTGTTTTGATATTATGTGTGAGCTCTTTGCCCTCTGCATTCTGCCCTCTTCACCCTGTCTTACACTGAAAGCTGAAAGTGTTCCTGCTTCCTGTAAATGCCCAAAAGTTCTGTATTTAATTACATTCATCTCACTCTGAATTGCCTCAAACTTTCCAGATACAGCTGTCTCACAAGACTAAGTGGACTTGACCCTCAGTCCTTGGCATGGGTTAGCCTTTGATATCCATGTTCACTTGCTGACACAAAAAGGAGTTTGTCACCGTGAGCTGAGCTGACAGCTGACCTCAGCTCCTAGCACGTTGTTTTACAAACAGCCTCTTTGAAACCTCTCCCTTCCTGTAGTGCAGCACAGGTGACAGAATGTGCCCTGAAGTGCTTCCAGGAAAAGTTCACTGACATTTGCCACCTCATAGATACATTTTCATGAGGACAGAGAAATCTGGTGATGCTACAGCATCTTTTTTTAAGGTAGAAACAACCACATACAGTCTCTCTATGAGCAACAGCCTCAAAACACAGCATCTCTGCTTCTGCCAAGAGCTCACCTGTGGCTCTCCCACCTTGTCCTCCACCTCTGTTGTACCCCAGCTCCCAAAACATCAGTCTCTCTTTAATAGGCAAAGATGTTCACGAACACCTTCTACTGAAATCCCACACCCTGGATCAGGTATTCTTGGGATCCAAACCCATTTGGTATGTCACTAACAGACCTCCTCAAACAAGGTCTGGCTGTGTGGGTTCAGGTCTATTTTTTGTTGCTTTCTAGGAGATTTTGGAAGGCTCCTCTAGACTGTCATTAAGTTACAAGGACTGTGTTCTATTACTGGAGTAAATCCCATAAAAGAGACTTTCAAAAGGGGAAGAAACTTAATGCTCATGAGGTGAAGTGTCTCATAACCCTTTGTGTTGCTGTCTCCTCCTGTTGTTACATATGGAGATAGGCTACATAGGTCCTTTCCCAAAGAGCCTTTATGAGAAGCCCTGTATAGCTAGAGGAAGCCTAAAGGGAGTTTCAGCTATAGCCGTGTAATGGCTGCTCCCAGAGGCAGAAGCTCATTGAGGAGCCCAACAGCCTCTGATGAGAAGAGCTTGTGTGGGGTTTCTGGAGAGCCCAGAACCCTCTTGGAGAGACCATCATCCAAGTTACTCTAATACAGTGTCCCCTTTCTGCTTTACAACCTGTCCAGGGTGATGCTGTGCCAGGGTCATGCTAACAAGGGAGCAGAGGTACTGGCCTCTCCAGGCCAGGATGGTGCTGTCCTCGTATCACAGGGCTGCATATAAATAACGTCAACTTACACTGCTTTCTGAGACTCACTTAAGCATTTTAGGGTGCAAGGACACACAGAACTGTGAGAAATTTGCAGAGAAATGCAGGAAAATAAGATTTCTGGGGCTTACCAGACTGGACAGCATCTCCTTAAACTTGCAGAGCACTCCTTTGCAGAGCAATGAATTTTAATTGGTGCTCTTTCTCTGTTGATACAGCATAGACTTTCCTTTCTACATTTTTAATGGTTGGGCTATGTCATTTTTGATCTACATTTTAATAATTAGGAGAAGATCATTTCAAATGAAAAGTGCCAGGGAGGATATTTATGTGAGGCTGCTCTGCCTCGGGCGCTAATGAAGTATGATACCATGCAGCAGGCACAGTTGTGTTATGTGGAGGAATACAAATTGAATGTAAGTAATACAATTATCTGTGGTGTAACACAACTGCTGCACAAATAGTGTTCCTGACAGTAAATACTGTTGTTATGATAGGAAGGTATTGCTAATGCCACTAAGCATTACAATCAATTCTTGATAACATCATGTGAACCGAGCTAATAAATTGGAAATTACATGGCTCCTGCACGTTTCTGCCTTTGTGAGCCAGCACTTGTTTGCTAATAGAGTAACAAATAATCCTGCTGGAAAAAGTCAAGCAAGATGGAAGTTAACAAACCAGGAAAAAAGACCAAACATAGCACCTGCCACACAGGAAAATGACTTCTGCTGTGTTGTTTGATATGAGAGCACCACACACAAGCTATGGGAAACAAAAGGAAAATCACCTTTTGCAGAAAAGGCTGCAAAGCAGAACTTTTGCCCCAACAGCAGGAATAAATCCCCCCACAAAGAAGCTATAGGCTTCTTGTCCCCAGGACCACCCTGAGCACTTGTCCCTGCTGAAAGCCCAGTGGTATGGAAAGCAGAATGGCTTTGGCTATTGTATGCAATGCTGGGCTTGGTCCTGCTTCTTGCCAAGCTTGCCAGCTCCACTTCTGCAAACCCCAGTGCTTCCATCAGTGGGAGCAAGGGGTGCCCCACACACCTCTGCCCAAACCAGAACATCCCATGGGAGGGAAGAGGAAGGGCAGGCTGCTGCTGCTCTGATGGAAAGCAGACTTCCAAGCCCCCGGTCACGAGATGGTTCAGTGGGTCTGGAAAACACTGTGAAACGTGAATCACCAGATTGGAAAAACAGAAGAGAAATTATTCAGAGCCCCCAAACAAACTGCTGGTGCTCCCTGCAAAGGGAATGTTAGCAGCTCTTCCCTGATAGACTTAAGAAGAGAGGTGAGGGCTAACATAACTCACCCTTTGCTAAAAGAGAAACTGGAGAAATCCCTCAGACGAGGTGGGGATTAAACTGGCTGAGCTCTAGTGAGAGAGCTCAAGGAAATGTAGATTACAATGATGGAGAGGAGGAGAAGATTAAAACTCAGGGCTGAGTGAGTAATGCACAACAAATGTATTCAAATGAATCTCTTCCATGGAGGCAGTTCCAGGGCTCCCAGCACCTCGCAGTCTTTAATGCACTCACTCTGCTGGAAGGAAGCACTGCTGCTATTTTTGTCTTTCGCTTGGGGAATGGAAACGCAGGGAGATGAAGCATCTTCCTCAAGGTGACCCAAAATCTCTGTTCCAGAAGAGGAGAATTTCAGGTCTTTGCACAGCCAGGGGACTATCACTCCCACTGCCTGTCAACATTGGGTGCACTTAGGAAAAGGCATTTTCTCCTCAGGTTTTTGCTCCAGTTTCTAACTGTGGACTGCAGTGGACACATCAAACAGCCCACAGCCAGTGTCAGTATCTTCTTCACGCTCCTCTCTTCTCTGCTTATCCACTGACTCCTGCTGAAGGCACCACGAATTTCTCTTGTGCACCAAGAGGCACAGGGTGGGGATGACACATTCAGGCTGGTATGTTTGCGACTTCTTTCATGACTATAGGAGGAGATGCAAATGGGAGAGCTGCCTGCAGTAATGACAGTGCTGAGACTGTGCTGTGGGAGGGAAAGAGATGCAGGGGGACTTGCATGACAACTTGCTTTGCAATTAGTTGACTGCATTTGAATCCCACACAGATGCATGGATCTTGTCACTGCAGAGATGAATCCTCCACCTGTCAGGGTCTGAGGTTAAAATAAGCTTCTCAGGAGTCTCTTCCTTGTTCCTTCTGAGTTTGAGTTGGCAAAAATTTGTGAACTAGATCCTGTGGCTATTTACATTTAGTGTAAGTGAATTTGCCCAGAGCTACCAGAAATTACATTGCTACTCCTTCCACTGCTACCAGAGAGCTCATTTGCAGTCAAGAGTTTGTCATCAAAAAATCCATCACTGATGGCAGACAGAGAGACAAAATTAATTTGAGCCTGACAGCCTGAGCACACAGTTTGCCCCCAGTGTTCACACTGATGTCCTAGTAGGGACCATTAGCTTTTATCCCGTGCCAGCACTGAGTAAAACAACAAATGAACCATGCAGGCTGCACAGACTGAAGCCACCCAGGGGAATGGCCCAACCACTTGATTACAAGCCTCCTCCTCCTTCATCCTATGGCTACTCCTGTTTGTGGCTGCCTACTGGTTCAGCTCCAAGCAGGAGGAGGAGTCACTGCCTTAGCCAGCAAAGGTGCTTTCCAGGGAGAAGAGGGCATGGGTCTGGTTGCTTTTGAGCAGAAGTCAGCTTGTGCCCAGTACATGGTGAGCAGGCAATTCCTAGGCCTGATCCAGGTCAGCTTGGCGTATTTGGAACAGTGAACCCAGCTCTCAGAAGATACCTGCAGGCTCTTGCTTTCAAACAGGCCAGAATGATATAGCATGTAGTTTAATTTCACAGCCCCAGCTCTTGAAAGAGAAAAAAAAAACCACCTGTTTTTACATTTTATTTAACTAAAAAACCAATAACCAGGAATAGTTGAGTGCTTGGCATTTTGTAGGCAGCTGTCTGTGGCTTCCCACTCAGCCTGGCAGCTTCAGCCCTTTGCTCTTCAGAAGCACCTTCCTCTGGAGCCCAGAGCCTACTCAGCCATCTGCCCCTATTCCTTTGGCTTTGCTGAGTACCACCCAGATGCTCATTCTTTTCTGTTTAATGAAAAGCAAGTTGGATGCTCCTGGATGCTCTGCAAGGGCTTGCTGTGATTGTGCAGGGTACACGGGAATTTGGGGGAGAGGGAGACTCGCTGGCCGAGGAGCTCATGGGACCTGCTCCAAGGCCTCCTGGATGGCTGCAGAGCTGAGCTTGACCAGTAAGAAGCATGTGGGATTGCTTCCATTGCTTCTCCTGGGAGTGTGTTTTTAATCCAGAGCTGAATCTCTTTATTGGGCTCGCTCTGAACTCAACCCCAAACTCAATTATAGTCTAGAGAAATGCTTTCATCTATTTCAGTGATGGATGGAGTCGCATCACTTCATAAATGAAGCTGTGCAGTGGCTGCTTAATCTTTGTCCTCTTCCCCAACTTGAGTTGCTTTAGAATCCACCACCATCCATCCCCCCTCTCAGCTTCCCACTGAGGGGACTGTGTCCAGCTGTGCTCACCATCACCATCCCACCACCTATGTGTGCTCACAGGGGTTCCCCAGGCTCTCTGCACAAGCACCTGGATCGTGCAAATCCCCCTTGCCAGTGGCCATATGAACTTGTTACTAACTAACTTCTATGAGCATGATTTTCATATTTCATTAGCTTTGCTTTTAATTACAGTGTTCACAAGGCAGCATATTTTTACCCCAAAGTGCTATGCCTAGAGCCTGTTTGATTAACTGCAGAAAGTGTTCAGCAGCATCAAACTGAACCATCAGAAAGTCAATACATATTAAAGGATTTGAAAGGCTTCTTTTTTTTCCTCCAACTAAACACATTTTATGAACAGCAGGGAAGAGAAAATTCTGAATTCAGTGCTAGCTATGACTTTTTTTCTCTTTTTTCTTGCTGCTCTGCTGCAAACCAATCTCAGGGTCTTGCAATCTTCTTTATACACTGGAGGATAAATAAGCAATGCACAGCCCTGACTTCTCAGTCTGATTTCCTCCATGTCAGCCTTGGAAAAAGGGACAAACTGGAGGCACACCACCAGGCAAGGATCCTGCCTGCACACCAGCAGTCCCAGGGGCTTGTTCTGCTCAGGGAGATAAAGGTAAAACCTGTGCTGTTCACAGCAGCTCCCTCCAAACAATATTGCATTATATGAGCTCATTACATGAAGAAAGCTTGCACGGCGTTTTTGGAAGAAACCTGGAGTAACTGTATGTACCAGCACCATCTGTTGGCTGCCTTACTGCTTACAGGGTGCAAACTGCATCTCATTTCCTACAAAATTGCAGCTCCCTGGCATGACAGGAGGGATGGCCCCTGCTTTGGGGAGTGTTTTCTTGACAAACATCCAGACAGAGCTCAGCAAACAAGCCAGCAATTTGCCCAAAGTCACCCAGGCTCTGGAAGGGAACTTGGTGGCTCTCTACCTGGGGTTGCATTCCTGACAACCTTTTAGACCAGCCTGCTACAATTAAAGATGCTCCATCACCACTTTTTCCTACACAAATAACACATTTTGGCCTCAGCAGCCTGAGAAAATGAATTCAGCCAAGGCTTTGGGAGCATTTGGGGGGAGCATATTCCCGTTTGATCATTTTAAGAACAAAGAGCTACAAATCCGCAGCAATTTACAGTCTGACTTTCCAATTAAGGATTTGATGTGTTTTTATGCCTTTTAAGTGACAATATTTGTCAGGCCATTTGTTCAGTGCATTGTCTGCGTGTGCAGTTACACAGGAATTGGTTTAATTAAGGTTAATTGGTTCATAATTAGAGCTGCTGCCAACACAAAAGAATGGCTGCAGACCAGGGAGAGAGTCAATTTCCATCCAGCTCCAGAGGACACATAGCATCAAGTGAAGATTACAGCTGCATGGTAAAAAACCTAAACTGCTTCATATTTTAGCTATAATTTCTGTAAAACAACATGTCTAACTGCTTGGCAGAAATCTCCCCAGAGCACAGAGTCCTGTCCCAGTCAGTGAAGCATTTTAACGGTGCAAGGTGTTTGTGGTAGTACATCTTTGCAGCTGGATCCTCTTTGCCAGGACAGGGGAATCACAAAGGATGCAATACAGGGAAGCAAAATGCAAGAAAAGGAGTGGGGAGAAGATACTTGGAAAAAGAAGCTGTGATTTATTGTGGGAGTGACTTGTTTCTGCAACAGTCCGGAGGGATGATGTTGCTTTTGACCCTCCCTCCCAAGGCCACCACATTTTTAGTACTGAAAGCAAAGTCAAAGTAGTAGTGCTCAGTTGTGAACTCGCCTGCTACCTCCATCCTGGTCTCACTTGCAGCTCTCCAAGCCCAGGGCTCCAAGTTATCCCAGTCCAGAGGTGCTGGGAGCAACCTCCTTCTCTCCTCCACAGAGCAGGTGCCTCGGGAGAGAGAGTCCTGAGCCACCACACATCCTCCTCCCCAGGCTGTTGTCACAGACACAGAGCCCTGGCAGCCTCTCCAGGTGGCAAACCTTGCTCCAGTGATGTGTGAGATTGGGTTGGGGGACAGTTTTCAAAATAATGAAGGAAAACGAGAAGGGGAAAGAGAAAGATTATGAGACTGAATAGACTGGTAATCAGGTGAAACCCCCATTAGACTGTAAATAAGGTCTGACCCCTCTGGTCCTACACATGTGTACACTCCTTCAAAAAACCCAGAGGCAGTAAATTAAGAGGAGGGAGAGGATTTCTTCCAGCTCACAGGGGCAACTACTTTCTCTGCTATTATTTCAGCACTGACAGGACCCTGCACCTGCTGAGGGAAACATGATCCCGCTTCTGCCAAGCAAAGAATTGCAGGGATCTACCAAAAAGGCAATTTCCTCCTAGTCCTCTTGACCAAAGAGTTTTCACACAAGGAAAAGTCTCTAACACTCCCCAGTAAAATACTACAAACCTTCCCATCTCCACTGCATACAAATCACCCCTCGTTACCATGGTGAAAGGAGAAGCGGCGGCTCTCCCAGTCACATCAGCTTCTTCAATCCCCCCTCCACTCCAAAGCACAGGCTTCTCAGGAGAAAGCAAAATGGTCAGCAAGACCACATCACAGAGAAAAGCCCCTGTTCTTGGCAAAGCTCCTCCTTTTATCACCTTGGCCACAGCAGCTCTCAAGAGCTGAGCCAGTCTTGGGGTGCGAGCAGCACATGTAGCTGCATCAGGCACTATTAGGGGCAACTTAATGCTCTTCTTATTTTGAGAAAAGCCAGAGCAATGGCTGTGTCTATTACAGAGATCCCTGCCAGGCTGAGTGGTGATGTGTGCTGGAAATTAGGTCAGTCCCTCACAGCCTGGCCTGCCCCCTGCTGCCATTTTCCAAGTGACTGCTGTTGAAGCACACTGATGGTTTGAGGGGAAACATTTAGAAACAGCAGAAAAACTTTCCAAGCACAAGCACCTGAAGTTTCTTGATACATAGCATTTCATTTTTTGCCTTCATGGCAGTCTCCCTGTTTTCCCCCTCGGTCACACTAAGGTGTGATGTCTGGTTGAGCCAGATCTATCCCTCTGCTGGTGCAGCCCCTGTGAAGGTCCAAGAACTTCATTGAAGAAGAGATACATAATTCTGTCACTTTAGACCTGCAGGTTGGAGCCTGTTGGCCTAAAACCTCTCTCCATTTTGTCTCTGGTGCTGCTGCTGAAGGCGTGATGAGGGCATGAAATCAGGTGTTCCAGCACTGAAGGCAACAGGGCTCCTTCAGTGCCTGGTAACATACCCACAATTAAACACCTTGCTTAAACCCAGCCACAACCACAGAGTGCCTGAAGCTCTGCGGTACTTGCAGTGGCATCTATTCTCCCTAATTTAGCTGTTTGAGAATCAGGTGCCCAGTCTAAGATCCCTTTGCAGAGAGACAGGAACAAAACAAGGGCAATTCTTCCTTCCTGCGATGAACATCTTAGCTCAGAGGGTTGCCTGCAAAAGCAGCCATGTAACCTGCTGTAAGTGATGCAGGTCCCGCCCCAGCTGTCTGATCTGACTTCAATGAGTCACATCCCTATGGAAAGCTATATATTAAGTCCAATGCAAATCCACTTTCAGGCCAGTCCAAAGGAGCAGTCCAGCACTTAAAGAAGGATATGCCTGAGACAGACTCACATTTTACAGGTGGTTTCAGGTTGCTAAGCTGCAGGGAACAATTAAGGAAAAGCTTCCAAGGGGCAAAGCAATAAAATCACAGTATCTTAGAAATCACAGGGCTCAGTACATGCACAAACAGGAACAACAGTTTCGCTCAACCTACAGGTAACAGTAAACACATAAATAAGCTAATATTCCTGTACAAGTGCCATAACAACCATTGGTTTTGTGCATTTTATCTTTGCACTGTGATTTTCTGGATTAACCCTCTCCTTTTTAACTCCTAACAGTTCCCTTGAGCATGGAGCTGCAAAGTGCAGGCACCAAAGCTTCATGTAAGCACTGTGATGATGCAATGGCCAGGTCTGTGGCTCTACGTGGTTTGGCACAAGCCATGGAGAACATCAGGTTGGCAGAGTGCATTTGTCAAACTGAGAGCAGGGACATCCACACTGCTCAGCCCATACCCAGACAGCCTTCCAAACAGCCTGAGCATTCAGAGGATTTAGGATTTCCACAGTACTGCTGTAAGAAACTACTTGGCATCCTGTCTTATTTCTCTGGTGAGGCCCAGAGAAAGCCAGGAAGAGCAGCTTCCCAAAGCTGGGAGAAAGCCTGAAGTAAAGATGCAAAAAAAATTGAAATTAGCTGCTTCTGAAGAGTTTCCTACATAGAAGCCAGATGTCAAACTGGCTTAAGTCAGTATAGCTCCACTGATGAGCTGGCTGGTGCCAAGCCTGAACCCAAAAAGCAGGACAGTCCCCTCCACACATAACTTAAGGCAACAAAACGCTTTGAAGTTCTTTCAAACACAATATACCTTATCCTGAGGAAGGAAGGTCAGCTCAGGGGTCTCACATGTGATGTGGGATCCTCGCAGGAAGGTTGCCAGCTATTTCTCTATTATTATTATTATTAATTTCAGGATTAAAAGGACACCACAGCTGTATGGATCACCCCCATCCTTGAAGGCCAGTCTATCTTTGCTTTGAACCTATTGGGCTCCTGAATGAGGCCATGGATTATCACCTACATTATCATCAGTATTTTAGAAGGTATGAGCATGTGTATTCCTGTCAATAAAAGATTTATGCCACCTGTTTTATCACCTCATTGTGCCCAAAGGACCAAGTCTTTTCCATTGGTTCAAGAAGGTAAAGTGTTGGGGTGGATGTCACCACTGAGAGACCGTGGAGGTGCCTCTAAATGAATTAAGATCTTCATGCAGCAGTTGAACAACATACAGATCAATCCTTGCTTCCCTGCTTTGCATCATCCAGACTGTTTCTCCTCTCCCCACAAAGCTGCAAGGGTAGAGCTCAGCACCAACCTCGTGCTGCATTCAGTGGGCTAGTGGCTGTCAGATCTTTGCTATTCTCTGCACATTTGCCTTAGATGTCATTTTTAAATGACACTTGTGTTTTCTTTCTGGGTGAGCACTGGCATTTCATGTGCTCTGTTGACTGCACTGCATCCCAAACATCTTTCTTAGCAAACGTTTTTGTTCCCAGGCTCAAGTTCACAACTGAACAAGGAATCTATGGCTGACTTTGAAGTCTCTTTGTTGATCCAGAGCATCCTCTTTAAATGCTGCTGACGTGTTGGTCATCCTGTTTATTAACTGCAGTCAATAACAAACTCCTAGCAAATTCCTAAATACACCACTACAGGAGAGTGCTCAGCTTCACCTCTCCTTACACTGCCTTGCTCTAGGCTCACACTAATCACATCTTCTCCAGAACATATGTCAAATGAGCTTGATTTGAGCATCAGAAACAGCTCATTATGCATTTATTATTTGCTTGCTGTGGTAGCCTTGCTGAGCTATCCATCCCATCAGTTATGCAAGGGATTTTGCCCATTAGCTACTTTTACTCTGTTAACATGATAAAATTTGTTTTCTCATTAATAAGTGTGTTAAAACCAAAATGTACAGTAGATGGAAAAGTTATTACGACTGGTATAATGAAACACATGTTCAGTCATAACTCAGGCACCAGCTAAAAGTCACTTGCCTATTAAAAAGAAATTGTGTTCATTCAGTTAAAGCAATGGGAGAGAGGGAAAAGAAATGGGACAAAGAAACAAGTGGAAGGGGATGTTTAAGACACAGCTGCATAGATTGGCTCTGTCTTCTGGCTCTAAGCAAGCCATACAAAGAAAATTCTTTAAGTGCAGGAGTAGAAGAACTGTAACAGTCAAAAAGCCCTCCAACCACTACCCAGCAAGAGCCATGACTGTAAGTAGATTAGTCGTTTTTTCTTATATGGAATATTTTGGTATTTGGGAGCAATAGTCCCAGAGTTACTCCCAGGCACAGTGTTGGAGCACTACCCCAGCTCTGGACACAGTGCTCTCTCACAGCCTTGCTCTCCCTTCTCAAGCCTTGCCAAGGTGAGGATGAGCCACTGGGCATAAGGCATTTCCACTCACATCCTAATTTCCTTCTCTGCTACCTGCAATAGATGGGAATCAAGGTGATGCTCTGAGCCCTGCATGCCCAGATGACTCCTCTAAAAGCCTGTCTGAACCAAGCCAGGGCCAAGACTCTGCTGATGGCTAAGGCAAAAAGAGGCAGCAAGAACCCTTCTGCTTCAGAAAATGAGTTGTTTTCAAGATGTGGCATCCTGATTCCTTTTTAGCATGAAGCAAAAGTAACTGTGATGCGGCAATTTTCGCTGGATTGCACTACAATGTGCACAGTGGGGGAGTTTTTCTCCTATACACCTTGATTTCTTGTTTGGGGATGCTATTTGTTGCTTAGCTACTGGATGTTGCCACAGCTGAAAAGTGCTAAGCCCTGCTTGCAGTGTTGACAAGAAGGAATTGCTTCTTCACTGGGAAGAGAGGGGAAAGGAATTATCTCCTGAAGACACTGCTGGTGCAAAGCAGGCAATAATGTGGTGGGAAGGAGGAGGTAACATCAAGGGAGACTATTACTGGTACTTCACTGTTCTAGGTCTGCTTGAAAAATAACAGTCAAAAGTCTTGCACATTGTGAATGTCACCAGTTCCTAACAAAAAGTCAAAATGAGAAAGGAGAATAAACACCCCCACAAAACTGTTGCCAGGAGCTGGATGCACTTCTGCAGTGGACCTTGTTAGAGTGAGCAGAGCCTCTGTCCCTGGTCGTTACAGTCCCATTACCTTTAATGGTGTTGCACCAGCTTTCTACCTATTATCAAATCTGCTTCTGTGCAACTTGCACATTTTCCCATATTAAAGAAGTGACTGGGTTCTGGAATTCTTTTCACTGCTAATTGCATTAGTTCTCTGTGCTCCTGGCTTGCTTCAATAAGCATTTAAGGAGAGAGGCTTTTAACAGAACATTAAGTAATACAGAGTTAAACCAACAGCTTTAAGTAATGGAAGAGGTTTTAGCTTCAGTTTTGATCTGAATTACATAAGCTGCTGGCAGAGCTCTCTCTTTTATGCAAACGAAAGGAGGTCTGTTATCACGGATACAGCACAGTCCCCTGCCAAGATCACTGACCCCACGGCCCTGATCACAGGCAGGGGCTGGGCTGCCCAAGGTATGGTACAAAGAGAGGCTGCAGGAAGCAGACAGGTAGCCAGAGGCAGGGCTGATTTATGTGCTTGCTCCTGCAGCTAGGAAGCCAGTATGCATCTGAAAAATCTGTGCTAAAACATGAGCTTTAGCCTCTGTCTGCTTCTGCTCTCACCCGAAGACCAGCCTGCTGGTCCCTGCATCTCACAGCACAGATAGAGAGTGGGAAACTGAAGAGGCTGAACTTCAAGCTCTCATTGTTTCTTGAAACCAAAGCCAGAAATGCTGTTACTGTTTCACAAATGCTCTGTATGTGGCAAACACACATGCTGGTATCTCCTGAATGGTAGCTTTGTATCCTGGGCTCACACAATGTTTTAATCTGACTGGTACAGGGATGTGCAAAAACCCATTTGCATAAAACAAAGCTCAGTGTTTTCAAACAGCACCAAAAGCTTGGGCTTTGTTTTCTGTATTTATTTGCTTGGCTACACATTCCTTAAGTCATCTAACAAGAAAGATACAATGCATTTTAATTAACATGCAGCAGTCCAGAGAGAAAAGCCCTATCTCAGTTCTCCAGCTCTTTCTGCAAAGGCACTTTTGCCTCCCTGAGCTCCTTCAAGAGACACGTAAATGTACCATGGAAATGGCCACATGCCTCCATCTTTGGATTGAGAGCTGCAGTCTGAACACTCCTACTTGAAAGTTTCCAGGTCTGGGAAGATTTTGCTTTCACTGCACCATCCATCCACCCTGCGCTTGAAGTCTGCATTTACTGTCCAGTGCCAGAACTGACATGACAGAAGCTTTCCTCTGGCTCTTGTGGGCATATGTTCACACTTCAGTTAACCTCTACCTAGCCTTAGCTGCCCAAGGGAGGAAACCAATCTTCCTGAGCATAGGCAGGATGAACAAAGTACAAGATCTGTGTGTACAGAGGTGCAGTTGTTCCGTTTCTGGGCACAGATGCCCCTTGGTAGGTGGATGGCAGGACCTCAGTGCATGCACAAGGGGCATTTACTGCTGGGTGACACTCCTGCCTCTGTAGTCATCGGGCATTTTGCCTATGAGACAGAACCAAACAGCCTAACTGATGTCAATGAAGTGACTGCCACTGCCTTTGGTGCGACTGGGACAGTCCTTCGGTGACCCTAAAGGGAAGATGATTGACTGAAATATTATATATCATTGACTGACTGATAACTGCAGGGGAGAGTGAATGACAGATTTTATTAATGCTTAATTAAGACAGATAAAAGAAGACTTCCCTTGGCTAATTTGCTCCCCTGAACTTGCTTGCACTCTATTTCAACATGAAGGAGACTTAGAAAGGCAAAACTAGTGTGTCGAGCACTGCAGCTAGCTCCATTTGCCTGGAGGAGTTAGCATAATCCTAGCTGGGCCTGGAGACTGGCTCTCCAAGGGAATCTGTCCTTACTAAAAGATGAGGCAGTTGGTGTACTGCCAGAGCATATTTATTAGAGAGACTAAAGTTGAGAAGAGCAGCTCTGGCTGGCTGACTGCCCAAACCCCTCCAGAGCCAGCAGGCTGGACTGGCAGGCTTCTCCTGAATAGCACCAAAACTTGAGCTGCTGGTCATGGCTGCTTTGCCCTCCTGTTCCCAGCAAGGTGTGGGGAAGGCAGCTGCTTTCTGAGCCTATGCTACGATGCAAAGCAAGACACAGCAGCTTAAAAATAACCAGGGGAAGCAAAAAGGTCTCTGAGAATTAATGAAGGATAAAAGAGTAATAGTCTTCTATCTCCTGGGCTGACATGTCTGTGTTTGCTGAGTGACTTGAGGGACTAATCTAAACTTTGCTATTTTCTTCTTGTTCTCAAGCTGCCTGGCATCAATTTTGGCTTAGAGTAGAGCACAGAATTATAGAATTGATAGATTGGAAAAGACCTTTAAGATTATCAAATCCAACCATTAATGCAGCACTGCCACATCCACCACTAAACCAAGTCTCTCAATATCACGTCTTGTAAATACCTCCAGGAATGGTGAC
>WBNH01006057.1:0-246816 GCA_013401255.1 Urocolius indicus
ATATATGTATACATAGATATATGAACTCCTAACAGTCAAAAAACAAACAAACTAAACAAAAAGAAAAAAAAAAGAAAGAAAAGAAAAATTGCTCAGAATTTTTCAGCTGTTGGTAGTGGCATTTTTTGTGTGCATGATACCCCAACATTTCCCAGAATTACTTTGAAACCCTGAGAACCGGCGACACCTAAATTCTGTGTGTTGCAGGCAATCATAAAACTAACTTCATACTTTTTAAAATTTCATAAAAAATAATTAACTATTGCTCAAAACACTTGCAGGGAAAGTTAAGTATCATTAGTAACTCCATTTGCAATAGACAATTCAGAGAAGTTAAGAATAATGAAGGTTCATCCAAGTGGGGCCTACTTCTGGAGGCAAGTTAGTTAATCTGAGAAAAATCTATCCTTGTTTAACTTTAGAGATCTCTGTGAACTAATTTAGTTTTCTTGATTTCAGTTTTGCCACCACTGAGAAAGACACAACAATACTTGATTACCTACAGCACAAAAGTCAGTACTCTTTAGCTGTCATCTTTAATCGAAAACCACGGATCAGTTTACTGGTTCCCTCGTTTGTTGACTGAGTTGATTAATTAGTTCACAGAACTTGTTAAAACTAGCCAAGAGAGAAGAGTGATGGGAATAATTTGCTAAAACCTAGCTTTTGAAAATATTCATGGCTCTGATTCAGGACCAGGGACTGCTTGTATTGAGATGTCAATCATACAATCCTGCTTCAGCTGGCTATAGGGAAAACACAGCTACTTGTGTGGCAGCTACTGAATAACCACAAATTACAGCCTGATGTATTACAGAAAACCAAAGGGCAGTTTTGGTTTACCTCAATACACTGTGCACTGAAACTGTGATATTTCAGCTTTCACTTGTTTATCTAACCAAACAGCTCAATGAACTCTGATTCTGGGACAGAGGGTGAGCATCTTCTATAATGTGACTTGCAGTAATAATTTCATTCCTTGAATTATTTCTAGAGCTGTTTCTTTTTAAATAGAAATATGTAAATGAAACATTACATGAAAAAAAAAAACCAAACCCAATAAGACAACTAAAAGTATGAACTGTAAAGTCAGCTACAATTTGGATTTTGCCAGTATAAAATGCTACCAAAACAACTTCTCCACAACATTCTATAACCTGTTATTTTATTATTTTAGTTGCAGTTATATACTATATTTAACAGAAGCAAATTAAATAATGTATTTGCAAAGGCAAAAATCATTTCATGTACACCAAGGCATCCGTTACAAGTGCTTCTCATAGTGCCTCTTTTCACACAATTCTCATTAAATTAAAATGAGACTTACTATTACAATTCTCTCTCACATTTGGAAGCCTACTTCTGAATCCTACAATTCCAATCCAAAATATCACATTTGATTACCAAAGTCCAGAAGACAAAACAGGTTTATTATATATAACACATTTGGTAAACCTAGTGTGCTCTTAATGAGTTGTATCTGACACTGATGAAACTTAAACACAATTGCCAGAGATGAAGACCAAAACAGATCACATGGTTATCATTCATGTCTACCTCCTTTAACCAAAGCAGAGGGAAAGGCCTGGAAACCTAAATATACCGTGTGCTAATTATTCAGTATCACAGCTATTAGTAGGGTCTGGTTTATTTCAACACTAGTCTAACAGAAAAGTGTTTCAGAAGGCAACATTACCAAGATGATGATAATATTAATAGAAGAGATGTAGAGAGGTAGTTTAGAAGTGCATGACACAGATCAAAACAACAGAGTGTAGAATAGATCCATTTAATAGCAGCTACAAATCATCATCCACAAGTATTTACCCTCATATCTCTGCAATGCACTGCTGCTCAGAAGGAAACATTACAATTCCTACAGTTTGAGATATATCAACAGTATGTAAACAGCTTTAAATAATATGCAACATTCATAGTCAAATTAATCCAAACAAGTTTTGAAAACAAAGTCTAGAATTTCCTTTTCTCTCACTCTAGCACATTCTACTGCGAACTTCAACAAAACAATTTTCATTCAAACAGCAAGTTGTAAACTCTGTGAGTTGATACCTCTGGGTTTGACCAAGACTGCAATAGAGAGCAAGCAATGTTGTTAAAACCTGAATTTTGCAGTATTCCCTGCTGGAAACAAAACAAGGAGTTCTAAATTATTGACATTTCTTTTTTCCTTTTCTTTTTTTTTTTTGACAGAGTCAGTGACAGAAACTCTGATGGATTCATCCCACCACTCTGCAGATCCCACTGGTTTGACTATTTAGTATGCAAGCAGAATGCCATTTTAGATTTAAAATATCTAAGATCGAAAGGCAGCCACAGTGAGTTTGAAATATCACTGGTCCTAATTCTAATCCATTCTATGCATTGCAGTTTATGTCAAAAACTCAGAAGTATCAGCTATAGGCGCAAAATAAAATGCAGTGCATCTGAAAACTCAACCTTTCCCAAAATCTACTATCTTTGCAGACGTAAATGAAGATTCCAGTGGAAACATGTGCTATGTTACAATATCATAAAGCAACGTTAAAATAAGTCTGAATGCAAAGAACTCTTTCATTGGGCTGATTATGATTAGCTTTGCAAAGCCAGAGTCACCTGTGGTGGAAAATTGGAAGGAAGGAAATTAGTTTCACTTTGGTTTCCTAAAGATACTATCAGAGCTACTCAATAAAAGTAGATTTCAAAACAGTATGTGAAGAACGCCGAAAGAGGTAGGTCTGTTTGCAATTCAGCCTCAAGCACTGTGGCAAAACACGTTTCAGAGAAGAAACAGCAGATGCCACTCTGGTCACTCCACATTATCAACAATTGACTCACATAGCATCTCCACTATAAAAAGGGCAATAACTGACTTCAGCCTAATCTGCAAAGATCTATAACTGGTTTCCTTATCGGCAGAGAAAGAAAAGACAAACGGAACCTTTCTTCCTTCCTATTATATACATCATAATTATGGCAGTGAAAGACATTATGATATCTCACAGCACCCTAAACAGTACCTGGATTGCCACCTCATAGTAGCATCATAGTTACTATATCGTATCTATTTCTAGACATAAATTAACTTAATGTCCTAGAGTTCTCTTCTGCAAATTCTAATTAAATAGGATTTTTATAAGGTTATTGAAGGTAGTAGAATGCTTTCACAGATCACAAAGGACAGTTACAAGCGCATAAGACAGACTTCTAATGACTCAAGGTGGTATTCATCCCCTGACATTGCACTTGGCAGATGATCTATGACTAGGAGGGATCCTTTGCCCCTACTTACAGCACATTCCAATGTTCCTCCTTTCTCTCTACTTTGCAAATGAAGCACTGTGGAGTGCTGCTTCATCATCCTGACACTTTGCACCAGCTCACTGCATTGTTAGCCATAGCTACCCAAATTTGAAATATATTTCTGCTGCCTTGGGGCTCTATCAATACACACCAAGGTAAAAATAAATGGAAGAATAAGATTTTATCACACATACTTAATATACAGATTCATTGAACATACATTCCATTTGTGAAAATGTATTTAATTTCATACTTTTTCAAAAGGATTCCCAAACACCACAGTCTTTTAAATCCCACTGTCTTTTTGACCTGAAGATCCTTCCTGAAGTTTACAAATAAAAGTATCCTGAGAATTTCCACTGTGTGTCAATCTCATTGCAGCTACAAATTTATTCAGAAATTATTTTAATGGCTTTCCTCATCCACATAAACATTTCCTTCTCACAAAATCTGTTTCTTGTATGAATTTCATCTGATTTAAGAAATAGTCTGGTTTAGACTGGGACAATAAACAAAATATTACTTTAATCATAATGAGATTTTAATCCGAAATAAGACATCAATACCTTTAACGTTGAAAAACCATATATGACATTATAGATATTAGAAGCAAGGCCTAAGTTAACGTAAGGAAGCTGCTGCTTCTTTATCAGATGGATAGGGCTAATTCGTTATCCCCCCTCCAATGCTGTATATAAAATTATTAAAAGCAATAAAAGTGACGAAAAGACTAGAATGAAGATACTAGTTTTGTTCAGCTTAGCAAAGAAGAGACTGAGGGGTGACCCCAATACTCTCTACAACTTCCTCATGAATGAGTGCAGGGAGAGAGGTGATCATCTCTTTTCCTTGGTGTCTGGTGCTAGGAACATGAGGTAATGGCTTTTAGCTGCATCAGAGGTAGCTCAGATTGGGTATCACTGAGATGGTGGTCAAGCACTGGAACAAGCTCCTCAGGGAGGTAAGTGGTCATGGCACCAAGCCTGTCATCTTTCAAGAAGCATTTGGACAACATTCATAGATGGATGATTGAACTTTTAGGTTGCCCTGTGTGAAGTCAAGAGTTAGACTTGATGATCCTCATGGCTTCCTTCCAACTCAGGATATTAAATTAAATTAAAATCTAATTTAAATTAAATTAGTTATAGTCCATTCAAGATGCATATTGCTGTTAACTATTAGCATGTCTCAAATACCATAAAGGGCCTGACTGCTGTCATTTCAGGCACCCTGCTCCAATGATCAAAGCTCTTTATTCATCCACAAAATGGATAAAAGCATGCTAGGAGGCAGTACCCAGTACCAATGCTACTAACGGAGCCACCACATGGATCTTAAGGCACCAAAACTGGATCTCTGCTTGGCCTTGGCTGCTCCTGCTGGAAATGTGAAGGTTACCAGGGCAGCTGAGGTAGTGGGACTTAAGTGTTAGAACCAGTCCTTTGAGAAGTGAGCAGAAGTTATTTCCTCACAAATAAGCATGTGTTGCCAGTTCAGGACAGACTTATGATCAGCTCGTGACCTAAAAATTAAACTTTGGGCTGAAGAATGTCCCTTCTTAAATGGTGTGATGAATTATATTCAAGTGCTTTCTTTTGCATATTACGCTGAACACAAAGAAAAATTCTCCTTTATGCCATTTGCACATTCTCTTACTTAACACTAAATTATCCCCGTAATGTTTCTTCTTCTCCTTCTCTGCAATGAAATTCGATTCCTTAAAAGGAAACAAAGAGCATTACACCCTTGCACTTTATTTCTATACACTTTTTTTTAAGTTCCGAGCATGTAACTTTTCTTTACTATTTGGGCAAAAAAAGTCTCTGAAGGATCAGTATTAGTTAGAAGGGTCAGTTAACTTTGGTATATTAATGCATCCATGTCTAAGCTTTAGGATACTCTGATGGATCAAAACTTGATATGAAATTACATTCTTACTGAAATAAGTAGTGAAATCACCATCTTCTCTTTCCAAGACAGTTTCACCTTCTGTTGCCAGTTAGACCTGGTTGTCTTGCCTCTGTTACTTGTTCAAGTCTGACACTGTGTGCTGAAGCTCCAGGCTCCCAGATCTCTTAACTCCGTATTTTCACATGTAGGTCTGGAGCCTTGAGCAGGCTCAGAAATAAGAATCAATGTCACAACACTCTTCCCAGACTTCTTTAAAAAGCATTGACTCAAATGTGAACAAAGAAACAGTATTCATCACATATTCTAACATGTAAGCCCAGAGAAAACAGTGTACTTTGATAGCATATAAATCTGACAATTTATTTTAATATGTCCTAAAAAGAAATACTTCCATCTGCTCCTAATATAACCCAAGACAGACATAATCCATTATAAAATGGGTTGACAGATTTGAAGCAAAATGTACATAAAAGAAGAAACAGCAGCTATCCTTCTAAGGAGCTAAGAATGGTGTGCAGATAAAAACATGTCATAAAGTTATTTCAATAAACCAGTGCAAATAATGCAGTTATTTTAATAAAACATTAAAATGAGTCCAAAATTCAGGCATGACTCGAACTGCTTCTATTGAACATGGCCATCAATGGGAAAAAAAGTGGAAAAATTCTTGATTTCACTTAGCTTTGGATCTGAGGCAAGATGACTATTAATCCCTTGTTTTGTTGTCTGTATATATTGATAGATGTTTCAATTGTTTTATGAAGGATGAAAAACTGTCAACAACCCAGTTATTATATTCGTGAAATATTTAATTCTCAAGTAATTAACTGCAGTGGTGTTAATGTGAATATTTTTGTTTACTGTTTTGTGATATCTCAGAAAAATGACACACCAGGAAGCAACTTGAAAAAGACAAAGATGGCAATTTTGAAATGAGAAGTTGAATACAATATTTGAAAGCCAGTCATCACTAAATGGCAAAATAAATATGGATAACACCTAATTAAAAGCAAGTTTGGATCAATTATTTGTTCATTTTCTCATCTTTCAGCAAAATATTAATGTAATATATCCTTCAAGATCCTTATTTGTAAGTACAAAGACTTAAGGTGTATGAAATTTGTCACTACTAAGCCCACTTAATCATCGTTCACATAAGTTAAATCTTATCTTCATGAAATAGACATTTCCACTAGACAGGAGAGAGTTATTTTTTATATGTTCTCTCTAACATAATGCAATAGTCTATAATCCCATCGGAATGAGGGGATAACAGAGACCGAGTTGCAAATCACTCATCCTTCCTTAGTTATGTTTATAGTAACTCTACCACTGATAAACAAGAAAGTCAACAAGATAAAGGTTGAAGGAACAATGTTGGAACCCTAGTATCTACTGGCAGTTTTTTCAGAGGCAAAAGTTGTTTTTCCTTTGACCTGTACTTCAGACTCCCCTGAGATTACAGGATTTTAGCTCACTGACCTGTGATGGTGCATCAATTCACAGCTCCTGTAAATTACTTACTGTAAATGTGGATACACAATGAGGTTAGTGATTCTGGAGACGGATTTTACTGGTCTGATGTGGTTTTGTCCTGTTTAGCCTTCCCTACCATTCTTCAGCCCTCTGGCAGTGGCATTCTTTTCCCACTGTGACTCAAGTTATGTGCATTAATTCATAACTTATATATTTTAAGGAATTAATTTAAGGAGAGTTCCTGTTTGTGTTCATTCAGCTTCTTACAGCTTGTGAGATCTTGTGGGAGTAATACATTACTTATCACTGACAGGGATCCTGGCTTTCTCTGCTCACTCTCCATGTGAGCTGAAATATCAGTGAACTCTGCTGTGTTTTTCTCCTTAATTACATTGCAATCTATTTTTTTTCCCCAGAAAAGTTTATACAAAGAAAAAAATGCTATGATTATTATTAATTTTATGGTAATGAAGCCTGTTTCCTGTTGGCTATAAAGGGATTTTTCAGTGTCAGATCAATATCCTTCTTCAGTCCTCATTCTGTTGGGTTGCCGTTGTGCTACTGTATACAGTTTACACTGAAAGCGTCCATCTTTGGTTTTTAGGAGAATCTTGAGGTCTCAGAGCTCAAGTTGGCAATAGTCTGTGTACTCATTTTTTTATGACTTCTCAGACTTTCTGTCTGTCCAGAGAACATTATAGTGTCTGAGAAACAAATATCAGGTTTTAAATAAGAGTTCATCACTAAAGAACTACATTTAAGTACATAAATACAGCATTCAGATTCCCAAATCAATGAACACACTTAATAATTACTATGAGCATTCTAAGAAATGTAGAGATGTCATAAACTTTGCCCTGATGTTTTAGGATCTGTTGGAAATTTGCCTTTGAGAAAGGGAAGGCAAGAAGTTGCATATTGCTCTTTGTTCTTTGAAAATGTCTCTTGCTGATGGTGCTGAATATAGCAATTGTGACCAGCACCTTGAGGCCTGAGGCAGTCACTTGGAAGGGAAACAGCTACTCTGCAGAAAGCAATCATTTTACAAACTAACTTGGAGAATATGACATTTTATATGTCCATTCTGTCCTCTTGTAACTTCTTTTCTGATACCATGCGTCTTCTTCTCATCCATCATTCCATTTTCTCTCATAACTTGTTGTTGAGACCTTTCATTTCAGCTCTGGAGGAAGCCTGGGTAATGTGTAATGTGACTAAATTGCCCATCTACACCAGGCAGAGAAAAGGATAAATGTAATTCTAGGTCAACATTTGTGGGGAAGTTCCAGTCAAAGACAGCAATCGTTTCTCTGATATGTCTCCTCCTTAAGAGCTCACTTGAATTAATGTTCCAATGGGTGATTAAATTCTGTTGTTACTGTCTTCTAAAAAAATACATCTTCTACTCAGCACAAAGTATTATAAAAACTAAGAACATCACAGCTTGTTCTCCTCAAACTCAACATTTTCCCAAACACAAAAATCTTAGAGCCCCTCTCACCTTAGCCCTGTGGAACAGTTTCAGAAGGGGTGTATAAAGGTATGAAAAATCAATGCGTACATGTCCCACATGGCTTAAAAAATGAGCAAGCTGTGGCACTGCAGCAGGACAGGATATTTGATGTGTTTTTAATAGAGCTTTACACTTGCATCCTAGATCAGTCAAGAAAGAGAATAAAGTTGAATATCTACTGTTATTCTAATTAAGCATTCTTTGTTAATTAGCACCGAAATTAAATCACTTCTTCAAATCATGGAACAATTAAGTGGTACATTTCATGAGCACTGACAAAAAAAAAATCGCTTGTATAGGAAAGCAGCAGAAAGAAACCTGTTTTCAATGAGTCCTTTTTTGCTGTTTACTGATAAAAACAAAAGCTGAGTTTGGCTAGGAAAATATTTTTAAGAGTCGTTTTTAAAATTATACATTTTCTAAAAAAGAAAATCACAAACCTCTTAGGTTATATAGGGAAAAATTGCATTACATTTGACAGTTACGGACAGCTCTGAATCTGTCATCTTAAAACGTATTCATTTTGACTTTTAAATTCAGTATCCACACAGAAGTGCACATGTTTTAGACTAGTAGAAAACTTCAACTCTCTTACTGCTTACAAGTTTCTCTGATCTGATTCTCTGATGAGAATCAGGATAAAAACAAAGTTTGGATTGGTATTAACTGAACAATAGCAAAGTCTTTTCATTTATGAATTTTGCATGATGAAAAATGATGTCCCCATGTTCAACTTCTTGTCACCCTTGTGAACTCATGTCTTTTTTAACCTGTCTGGGAAATTACTAGCAACGTGGTGAAATCTTTTTGGCATCTGTAGGCCTCAAGAATACTTTTGAAATCAAAAAGCTACCACAGGTTTGACTGAGATGGAAATGTGTTCCCTGTTTAAAGCTTGTAACACATGAATTTACAAACAGATATCACTCTAGAACTTGCTCACAATCTCTTCATTATACATGTTCCTTCAGTGATTTGGCTGCTGTATATTTCCCTAATGTATTCAGTGACATAATTCATCTGCAAATGAGATGCCCTTTTCAATTACATTTCTGGGAAATAAAATGTTTTCTAGCCAATTTTTTGACAGTACTTGGGTAAGATGGAACTAGAAAGAGTAAATTCTTGAAAAAGTAAATGATTTTTTGGGGGGAGGGGTTTGGGGTTATTTTTCTTCCTGTTGGCTTATTTAATTTTGGCTTCCTAGGTTCATACTCTTTCTCCATATTATGCTCTTTCAGTAACAATCACCAGAGGGGTTTTGTACTTAACTGCCATGCTGCTTATAGCTGTATAGGCAAAATTTACTGTGATTAAATCCAAATTAATTATTTCCATACAAATACTAGTAGGGTGGAATTTGCTTGGGGGGGGAAAAAAAAATCTTTTGCATTCCCTCAGATGTCTCATAAAAAATTCATAAAATCTCCCAGAGAAAGGTTTTTAAATGGTAGACTGAAACGCAAAGAATTAAACAGGTTTCTTTATGGCTTAATTAGAATATTAGATGATACAAAACAGGTCAATTTTTGTGAAAATGTTAGCTCTAGACCATCAGCCAAGGGAAGTTTCAAAGAAACAGGATTTTCTCCTTGAAACAAGTAAGTAATTTTACTGGGTGCCCACACCATTATTTCTTCACAAGCTAGTTATACTTAAATTTTTTACAGGAGAAAAAGGGAAAGGACATGCAATGAAACTATAGAATGCAACAGAGTTTAAATTTTGTGATATCTTTCATGGGCAAAACATATGGCAAATTTTGTATGACACTATTTTGAGGATCTGAAATGAGTGAGAAAGGATCAATGTGAATCTAACTTGTCTCATGACAAGAAAAAACAATGAAAAAAACTGTTGACAGTTTAATAATAGTACTGTGAAACACTGAAAATGTTACTCCTGTGCTACTTTTGAAAGATGGCAACGGTCATTTTGCCAATGACAGTCCACCTGCTGATGATACTTAAGACTTCATAGACTTCTCTCATATCCCCTCCCTAGCTGTCTGTGGACAAGTCTTCTACTCTGAGCTATGGAGACAGATGTGTATAGTGGTGATCATACAGATGGGCCATGGCTGTACAAGCAGGCGTCATGAATTTCTCTGTTTCCTCCACCAAGTTTCCTGAAAGATTCTAAAATTCGTTTTAGACCATTTGATTCCTGACCATTGAGCCAGACCTTTGTAAATCTACTAACCTCACAGTAGTAACACTAGTATTGAGTTGAAGAAAACAAAGTCTTAGCTAATCCACCAATACATCTCTCAGCTGGCTGTCACGAGACAGATCCAGACAGCAATCAATTAATCAATCAATCATTTTCCTGAATGCACAGTAGATTTTTTTTTCTTAATGATATGATCATAATAAATTAAATCTAGCTCCACTCATAAGTAGGTAAAGCCTGACTCAGTTCTAGCTAAGGATTTGAAGTGCTTCTCCATCTTCCACGTCTCCACGTTTTAACTTGAAAAACTAATATAAAAAATACATAGCAACACTTTTGTATTGCTTTGCATTTTCCCACTACTTGGGAACAAGTGAGGGAGCACAACACAAAAAGACATCTGATTTCTCCAATGGTGAAAATAGTGGTTTCGATATAGGAAAAGTATTTCCAAGTAAACTGTTACACACAAAGAAGAAATCTACCTGCTGGTCTCCCAGCATGTGATGCAATCATTGGTTTCTCCTTTCCAAGTAAAAATATATTAAATCATGCAAGTTCAAGATTTTATCTGGTTGAATGAAATATTTAGCAGTGAAAATCATTCTTAATCATAACATATTGATGGAAGATTGAAGTGTGAGAAAAAAGTGTTGAAGCTGAGAGAAGAAAGGGAATTCCTTTTTCTCTGCAGCTTTACAGTTCTGTCCTGGTTTAGTTCTGTCCCAAAAGGCCTAAACCAGGAACAAAAGGGAACTAAAGACCCCCATTAGCCTCAAGTACCAAAGACTTGAGGATTGCTAAAGGGCAGGGAGAGCTTAATTGCCGCTTAAGGTCCAGGACAAAACAGACCAGGGTACTCGCTTGGGGAAGAAAACAGAAAATAATTTAATAGCCAACTAAAGTGTAAAACCCCAAAACAGAACCAAAACAAACAACACAGAATGGTACAAAGATGAAGAGTCCGACCAGCCCTTTAAGACCACCTGCTCTTTCTCCGACTGTGGAATCCACATGGTCGCCTCCATCTTGTACCACTCTTACACCTCCTGCCAAGCACTTCAAATTCCCGGCCCTAAATAGTGATTGCAGAGGCGCCAGATTGGCCCAGCCGGGCCAGAGATGGGTCTGAACCCAGAAGCTGGGGGAGAGTCCAAAAACTTTTTACAGGGTCTTCACTGCAACCCGCCTCCCGTGTTACCAAGCAAAAGCAACTCCTTGCTAAACCATGACAAGATCTCAAGTCAATCTTTTGAACATTTCACAGACAATTCATTTCTGAAATGCTGAGTACTTTAAATCACATGGAACCTATGCTTATTATATTTTTTACCTTGATTTTTGTCACAGTATATGATTCTTATGTCACGCTCCTCTATAGGCTGCTAATGCTACTAGACAAAGTGCCTAAATACAAGTCAGATAGAAAAACCACTGTAGAACTGGTAAGTTAAAGTTACAGCCATACCCACAGCACTAGTCCTTATTTAGCATGGGGTTGGTAGGTTAGCAGCAGGTGTGTAAGCAATGGTCGAAGCTGAAGTCAGGCTCGGAATAGGTATTCATCTCAGAAAGAGATGTAATGGTAATTTATTTTATACTGTATGAGCCTTTAGTCCTAATGCTCTGGTGCTTGTCTTTTAAGGTGGGAAAAATGTGCCAGCTGAAAGGGAGATCAGACGTTAATTTAGAATGCTCTGGGAGATTAGAGAACTTCATTCAGAATGCTGTCAACAGCTTCACTGTCAGAAGCTCATAGTCCTTTAGAGTGGTCCCATTATAAGAGAGAATTCTTAGAAAAGGATTTACTTTAACACTGAAGGCATATACATATAATTATATGTGTGCATATATGCATGTGTAGGCATTCATACTATAAACGTAAATTAGCAATGCAAGATCTCCGAATTCACTGAGGACATTACAAATGTCTCTCCCTCATGTCATTTAAACAGTTTCTATTCACTCATAGTATTCAGACAGAAGGTAGAAAGCCACTTATCAGCCTTATAAATTGAGCTGGTTAATAGTCAAGCAGTTTCAAAGCAATTCAGAGGCACTAATTCCATTCTCCCTACTCCTATACCCCAATGCTCTCATTCTAACGTTCCATGATCACAGCCACTCACACCCACCTCTCAGCTCTTATCTACTTCACACCTTGCTTCTTTACATCAAATCAAGTAAAAGCATGCTTCACTACCCTAGTAACCCAGATGTGCCATACCAAGCACCTTACTCCAAAAAATTACACAGGCAGAAGCTTCCCTACATGCTGTGAAGAAAAGCAGTTTGTAAATCCCTAAGATAATATGTTAATGAGCAAGACTACTATTCAGTGGGATGTAACAATAGAAATAAATTATCCACAGAACCTTCTATTTAAGAGACAATACACAGAAGATACAATCAACAATTCAACTCCCAAGTAAAGCAACCTGAAATTAACCCCTTGTTGTTTGACAGAAGTCAGACCACAGTAGCAAAAATGACTATGTTGGTTTCAGCTATATTAATTCACAAAGGGGTGTTCATCGGAGGCTGAGGTGGGATAGAAAGTGGACTTAAAATCCAAATATCAAGCAAAACAAAGGCTAAACAATTAGGAACAATATAATGATAATATTTTTTAAATCTACCATATAGAGAAAATTAAATCCCCAATTAAGCAAAAAATCTGAATCCAAGAAGGTTTGCCACAGCTACATCCCTGCCCAGTGAAATTAGAGCAACTCTAAAGAAAGAGAAACAGAAAAAAACAGCAGAATCTGAACTCTAGAGACCTATTTTATGTCAGTCCTGCAGAAAAGAGAAAGAAAAGCTAGTTGATGAGAACGCCTTTCTCAAAATCAGTACTGACAGGTTAAAAAAATGTTGTTTCCACTGTTCCTTTCCAACAAAAGAAGAACTCGTATAAACACCCAGACAGTAAAAAGGTAAATAATTTAATGTGGGCCAGTTCTGTGGGTTTCTGACATTTCTTGTCTGACAAACACCCATAGCCATGCCAGTGAGCATTATAATTTTTTCAAACTTTAATGAGAAGTTTCCAATATTCTCACAAAACCTTTTTTTTTTTGCTTACTTTCTCAGACAGACAAACATACTAACTCTTTCCCACCTTCCTCAACTAAGCTATGAAGCTATAATGGAACAGCCTGAACCGCTGTTTGATATCCTATGAATCTTATGGATGGACTCAGGATTTTGAGAGTAAACTGAGAAATAAACTGTGACAGTAATGGCCTGATTTCTTGTTCTTGAAGGATTATACTCTACAGAACTGTACTAATGGAACATGACTTTTACCATGCCTATTTTGCTCAGCATGTCAGAGAGATAAGTGCCTGGTTTTGTCTATTCACCCTTACTTTCTTGCATGACTACATGCCACACCTCAAGGTTTGTTTTCCTTGGAAGTGCCTGGACTTAGAAGCATGTCATCCTCAGCTAATGTCAATCTAAAGAAAGTAAAGTTAGGTTTTGAGGTGATGGAGGAATCTTTAAAACACTAAAGGCTTTCAAAAATATGAATTAAAAAGAAATCTATCCAGCTTTTGTTAAAAAAAATCAAATGTTTGGGACTAGTATAATTTCTTTAGAGGGCTAGTAGCAGCTCTGCAGATACAACACAAATACTGCTAGCAAGTGACTTATTTATCTTCAATCCCTTAAAAAAGGCATATTATACAGGCTACACACTCCATCTCTAGGGAAGTTAATATAGCACTTTGTGTTCTTAAAACTGAAAAGCAAACTGAATGATGTTTTTTCAGTTTTTTTCTTTTCATGATGTGAAATGTTTGCTTTCACTAATGTTACAGAGTAGCAATCATTGTTCATGCATTTGCAGCAATTTTGAGCTATCCAGTCTAAATAAATATTTCCTTCCAATTATACTGCATGAATTAAATGCAGGTGTTCATGATCTTCTAGGAGTACTCTCACGCAAATCTCCAAGATTAAGAAATTACCTAGACAAGACTTTTTAATGCTTTATAGGTGGATATTTGTGATTTATGACAGGTTATCATATAATTGCAGTTGAACCATGCAGGTTATTTATTTAAATACCTGAAGAGTTTGCTATTATTGAAATGACTACAGTGATTCCAGGAAAAACAGTAATCTGATCTTCTAGTACTGAAGTATCTCAAGCTGATTTACACCAGCAAAGTGAAGGAGAACCAGACAGCACTTAGAAAGATGAAAACATGTCACTACTTCCAGAAATTTTACCAACTCATGATCTTATGTTCCTTCATCTTGAGAGGTTTTTTTTTTCCCTTCCTTTCTCCAGTCTAGCTCTTGCTCCTGGTCTTTTCTATATGCTTGATTAAAAATAGAAAGTACTGATTATGTAGAGAGATCTTTTAGGCTGCTCTCTCTCAGTGAAGTGCCTTGAACATTTCTGAATGGTAAATAATGGTTAAGCCCGAAATCTTTATACCATTTAGCCCAATGGTGCTATTTGCAAATGTCACTGCTATATAGTCTGAGTAGGATGGGAGGCTGTGAGAAACTGCATTTTTCCATTGATACCACCTTCTTTTCCACACAACTAATCTATAAATAATTAACATGAGTCTTCACCCTATTTAGAGGCTGCTCTTGCTGAACTTTCATTTCTACTGAATCCACTCAGTGAAGGGATGAGCCTTCAAAGCATGTCCCTGCTGTAACAAAAGGGGCAAAACTGTTTGAAAAAGATGCATTAACATTTGACAATATTATATGCTGCATTGCAAAGCAAAGAGAAGCTGTCAAGTGGTCAATTTGTCATGACACATTTGGCCTCTTAGATAAATTGTAAATAGTACAGGGCAGGATATTTCAGTGCACTGAATTATAGTGAACCATTTTAACATTCTGTGATTAGTTAAAGGAGTTATTTTGACCCTTAAGCAACTGGAGTACGGGAAAAGAATCATAGTCTGCCAGTCCATATGAATTTAACAGTGACAGAAAACATAAGCAGTGACTAGCAAGTAGAAGCCAGACGTTAATAACGTCAATCATTCTAGACTATGAAAAACTGCATGGTTTCTTTTCTTCTCCTGTATTGAATATCCCATAAAACTGGATCAATGACAACAAATCAAACATGAACTTTTGAGAAGGAGGCTTCCCACACATACTGAAGGCAGTTTTGGTTTGTTTTTTTTTCCCCCACATGTAACTGATGTTCTTATTAGAGGAATAAAAACCACAACAAAAACTGGAAATATTTAACATGTCGAGTAGACAATTTGGCTGGATCCTGTCACAGGGATTTTAATGGAGGAGCTTATTATTGGTTTATTTCTTATAAATTACTTCAGCTGTCACTCAGCATTACATGTTAGGAAAACATACTCTGCATTTCACACCCATGCCAGTAAATTATTAGCACTAGAACACCTGTGTGTGATGACTAAAGTCACTGCACCTCCATTTATGCTCAAAAATACATTTCTGTCACATGAATAGGTAAATTAAGAAATCACAAATTCAAGATTAATCCTCAACTCTTGCAAAATAGCCTTCCATTCAGTCTAAGGAGAAGCTGCAGTCTCTTTACCAGAGACATAGGCCATCTAGTATTCTTTATGAAAGTGTCTGTTTTCCCAACTGTAATTCTTACAACGCAAAAACCTTAGATTACCTTGTAGAAAGTAAGATTTTCCTACTGTTCTTTACCTTTTCAGTGACTAAAATGTTAAAAGTGATAATGGCTTACACTTTGCACTTTCATAATTGCTAAAATTTGTATGAATGTAATTTATCTATATGAACTTTGCTCCCAAGGCTTGCACGGTATAGCTGGTTTTGTCAAAGCAATCAGAAACATTCAAAGAATTATAAAAGTAAACTGGCCAAATGTCAATCCTTTTCCAGATGCAAAAATTGTTGAAGTACTAACATAGTCGTGCTTCAACTCTGAACTGTTCAGACCAAGTCTTTAAGTAGTTTTCTTACAAATCAGCCAGTTACACAAGGGTAGATGGCTCTTCACACATAGACCAATAGAAGCAGAGATTCAGCATCAGATCAGGAGATACTTTGCAAAAAAAAAAAAAAAAAAGGAGAACAATATTTACTATTTTTTAGTATGCTTTGCTCAAGGAAATTTATTGAGGTGCACCCAACCTTGCCATTATTCATTTTATGTCACACTTATGGCAAGAGTCACACCTTGTGCTTGATAAGCTAGTGCAGAGACAAAATATGAAAGATCTTATGGGCTGAGAGATTGCTAGTCTAGAAAGCAAAAATTGCCAGAATATGTTAGACCTTCATCCAGCAGTGTGTGTCCACCCCAAAAAGACCATAACAAATGTTGAAGTAAAAAACACCCTGCACAACAGTGGCAGAAACCACTTACCCTTTCAAGCACCCGAATAGCACATGGCACAAGTAACCCTGTAATTCTGTTACTAGGTAGAAAAGACACACATAAGTAATATAAGTTGCTAAAAGTCCGTAACTACTTTTTCACAAACCAGATGATAATGGACCCAAACAAGGTTCTACATTCAGCTGTGCAGTTCTTCTAGGCTACATAATGGATTCTTTCCTCTTTAATTCTTTAAAGTTTCTCTTTTTTTGAGCATTAATGTCACAAAAGAAAATTATTTCGACTATATTTAATTTTTAAAATTAATAGAAATTCAGAAACAAGAATAAAAGTGTAAAGTGACTTAAACTGTTAGACATTATTCTTTTGATAATGATGTAAATGTAGTTTGTTGTAGGTTTTTTTGTTTAAAGTCAGATCTTTCATGTTATTTATCTAAAGGACGGATCATCTGACCAATTATGAATAGTTTAAAATTGTACCTTATGTCTTAACCACTAGACCTCCCTTTCTAGATAATGAGTTTCTTTTTGCTGTACTTATGCACATCAATATAAATGGCTACAGTCTGGTACTGAAACATTTACCCTTCTCCCCAGCTAATTCTAGGGTAACAGATTCAGGTAATAGCTTTTGATTAAAATGTCTGAGCTAATATAATTTGGGTAGGTTTAAAAACAGGTCTCATAAATCAATTTTCCAGTGGTGTTTATTTTTCTCATTGTTCCTAGTTCTTGTCATGCAAACATTAGTCATGTAAGATGTGTCAGCCTTTGTTAAAGCCTTGATTTATTTCCTATGACAGAAACTAACTTGTCATTGCATTAAAAGTTAATGGACTCTTCAAAAAAATCCTCTTCAGTTTGCTGTGCAATCTTCTAAAGTTTGGGCCAATGAGGCCAATGAGTATTGCATTACTATGTTTAAATATCTATAATTATATTACCCTTAATTAATATTTTAATTTCATACATTTTGAAGTATTTTCGGGTGTCCCATATGTTAGGCCATCTTATTCAACATATAGATTAACACATCTTATCTCAAGGAATTAAAATTACAGATAGAATGTATAAGCAATGAACAAGTTCAGAGTTCCAGTTCCCAGCAGAATTCATTCTTACCCATAGTGCTTACTATTCCCTCTAAATATTTGTGTTAATCATTAAAAGTGCACTTTATAAATTACTTCAGTAATCTTACATTTGAGACCAACCATCCAAAAGGAATAATACACACAACCAAAACATGTGTGGCATCCAGCACTGAGCATACCCATTCTGAAACACCTGTACATGAATCGTTTGTAACATCTCTGATTTAAGTTTGTATTCGTGTCCTTGGTAGGTTTTCATGTCATAATATTGATGGTGTTTTAAAATAGCATTGTATCCCGAGGGTGTCCCTGAAGGTGCATACTGCACAAAATTAAAAGCTCAATAATGACTCCCAGAAACACCATCAGCCTGGTTCTTCAGGGCTGTTGATCTTCTGTGTCTGCGTAAAATTGTGGCAAGAGAATACAAAACGTTATAGTGGACATCAGTGGATAAGAGAATACTTGCTGGGTCACGGACCATGAACTCTGCCCAGGTGAATTACAGCATCTTTGCACGTAACTACCCAAAGCAAAAGGGAACAAAGAATGAGGCTTATTGCTTCAGATGAAGCCATTGCAGAGTAACCACAATAGTTTGTTTTGCTTTCCATCAATGCCCAATTCCACTATTTAGCCTTGGAAAGCAGTAGCTGACCACCTTTCTGATTGCCATGTATAACGGACTCACGAACCTAGGAGATCCCAAAGAATATCAGGCCACTAATTCTGAAAGCTCAAAGGCTTCTCTCCGTAACAAAAGAGCAAACACAAGAGTAATTTTACTGGCTGTCATTCTTGTTGGATTATCTTATGCACTGAAGCCCTGCATTACTGTTTAGACTGACAAGGCAACTTGTGATTAGATAGTAAATTTACTGTTTGAAGAGGATGAGTATCAGAATGGCAGAAAATGCCATCGACTGCAGCTTCAAATTCCAATAAAGTCTGGCACGCTCCACTGCCTATGAACATCTCTGAAGTAAAGCCCTGTAGTTAAGCTTTCACCTTGCCTGCTGGTCTAGAATTCATACAAAGAACAGGAAAGAAATCATCATAAGCAGGCCTAGCTATTGTTCAGATTGATACTGCTTTACTCTTGGTGAGACAACCTATTTAAATGTTTCTCAGTATTAATGTTTTCACTCTGATTCCCTCTCCTGACCTCCACTCCTTTAAAAGTATTGTCTACTGTGCAGCCTAGAAGACACTATACCGGGTGAAAATTTGTTTGGGTAAGAGGTTCAATGTCTTCCAAGGGAAAGAAGCATGGTAGAAAGCAATCACAGCATACAAAACACCCTATTGCAGCAATTATAGAACAGTAAGACTCTCTATATATAATTTAGGTGATTTATTATGCACTGTTGGTATTCACTGGAGAAGATAGTCATGTAAATAGAATTATTTTATTGTGTTAAAATGCTAAGGAGGAATGCCTGTGAGTTCCTCGCATTCTCATACCTGGTGGCATGGCAAGGTCTGATGACCTCATATTATCTTCAGACTGATAAGAGAGGTCCCTACGTTGACCTCTGATTTAGACCCAGAAATGTTGCTTCAGCTTTCACGGATAAACAAACCAGGAAGTCAACCATAATTCCCTCTAAATCCCTTCAACCCACTTGTATTTTAACTTTATTGAATTGCAAACTAGGCTGAAATGAGACCATCTATGCAAAGTCACTGCTCATTAAAGTCAGATGGAAAAATATCATTTTCTCAATTATATACAAAAGTGAACTACGAAATTAACTGATGGAAACTGTAGATGCCCCCTGATAAACACCTACAATTATGCAACACATAAATTACACACTGGAATGTAGAAAATCTGACCTAGTTTCTGGCCCTTGCTTTTTCCAAGGTGACTATACTGTATTTTTGTCTGTTCTGAGTTAGTAACTGGTTACCAAAACATATTGGGTCCTGATACAAGTGAAATACTATCTCACAGCTAGAAGTTTGCATTTTAGAGTTATTTTACTTTCAGGCTTCAGCTTCCTGACATCCAATTTCATTAAGTTATTCTCCATGAAACAGTCTTTTCCTACAAAGTTCTTTTTTATTTTGAAAATACCCATACATTGCAATGAAGGCCATCTCTCAGTCTTCCCTGTAGGTCAGTTAATCAGTCTTACCTCTTTTATGACTCTCCATAAAGAATAATCTCTAATTCATATACACAGGGGTTTTGGTTTTGGATGTTTCTTCACACAGAATTTCACTGTCATTCATACCTGTAGCAAAGAAAGTTCCTCCCTTCTTGCCACTATAAATAGTCCAAAGACTATCTTAAATCTCGTACCATAGTTTGTCTCAAAGGTCTTTCTTCTCTATCCATTCTAACATGTATGTTTCTCAAGCAATCTCACCATTTTAGATAAAACAGAAAGACTCATAGAGAGTTCATATTCACCATCCACAACTAATAAAGCAATCCAATAATTTTTCCAGTCAGGGATAGAATAGTCCCATGTAGTTTAGGAAACTACTGATCAAAAGGGCAGAAGTTGAGAACTCTTCATATCCTTCAGTAATTTCTCTTTAGCACCATAAAATACTCTTGGCAGCCACGTCTTATGAAAGTCAACATGTTAATAAGCCAGGAGAGGAGGAGGAAAGGAGGAATGAAGGAAATGCTCTGTCATAAGGTTGCCAAAAGAAAGCTTTCCTACTTAAACCTCTGCTCAGGCAATTTTTTTCATAATCTTCAACCAAAACAGAACTTCCACAACTTTCCACAAAGAGAATTAAGAACTTAGTTGCCCTGGGCAGAAAAGCTGTGCCAGTAAAGAAAGGAACTCTCATGGGTGCAGAAAACAGCCTGGGTAGCTTATCTATTTCCCTGTAGAACATAGAGGAAAATTAGTATCATATTGTAACAGCAACCATATCTGCTCACTACCTCTTTCTGAGACAACACAACATATATCACTTGGAGAGACCAAAAATAAAAGTAATAAATACTTCAATTGATAGTGATTTGAGACACTAGTGTTTCTTAGCTCGGTATAGCCTGCTCAAATAATACAGAAAATTACTCTATAAGTGATGAAGAAACAACTTCAACTACGTTTTTGTTCTATGTGCTTTTGGCAAAATTAGAATAGCAAGAAGGTTTCAGTATTCCCATGTCTGAAAAGTCACAAGGATCCCCCAAATCCATCATCTCTCTTACTCAGCATCTTCTACATAAAGAAACATGTTAGCTCCATTTCATAACCTGTCACATATTGGTGTCAAAAATTTGTTAACTTAAGACATCATTTGAGCTCAGGGGAGAATAATTTCAATGTTTAAATGGACCTCAACAGTACTTCAGTAGCATGGAAGGGGAACCAGTAGGAAAATGTACTTCAGATGCACCGCTTATGCTCAGTGGGGGTCAGTTGCTGTTAAATGTTCAATGGACTGAAGCATGAGAGCATCCTGTCTTCATTTCCCCTCTTTCTAATAGTACTTCTTCTAAGAACACCTCTTTCTGAAACTTTCTAGTCAGTCATATTAATTCTACACCTGCAGTTAATTGTCAAGATCCACTTCTTCAGTAGCATGGACAGTCTGTGCTGTATGTAGTATGTATGAGGGTCATGTCCACATCATCTTACCTGCCGTTTTGCAATCAAATGGGTTTGCAGTTACTGAACTAAGATCAACAGAGCATTCTTCACTGGGCTGCTGAATACATAAATAAATGGTGCTATGTCTGAACTTCTCAAATTTAATCCCTCCAAGTTCTTTAGATGGTTCGTGGTACAATAAATAGAGCTCAGAGTGGACTCATTCCATTACATTTAACAAGATATGTGGTCATGAAAATATAAATAGCAATGATATTAAATTAATCTTATTATAGAAATGAGGGATGACCAAGCAGGATAGTCTTATTCTGACACAACTAGACAACTTTATTGTTCTGGCTTAGATTTGTGACTGGACAATAGAGAAACAGCTTTTCTGTATTTTCGCCTGATATTTCTTTCCATTTTTTAAATCCTCCAAACACCCTAAAAGTTTGTTTACTTTTTTCATCAGATAGAGAAGTGTACAAGAATTGCCTAAGCTTAAGCAGTCATGGATCTTCAAGTGTCCTTTTCAGCAGCCAAAGGAGAGGCAATTTTTATGGAACTTCTTTCTCTACAATAGGAGGGCCAACAGATACCTCTGCCAGGCATCGCTCCTTTCTTAATTCTTTAACACAGTTAAAAATTGCACACCTGAAAGCAGAGGCTTAACCTGAAAAAAACATTTTCACAGAAGGATGGTATAGCACTTGAACAGGTGACCAAAGAGGCTAAAGAATCTCCAGCTTTAGAGGTTTTTTGAGACTCAGACAGACAAACCTCAATTATCCTGCTATACTGTTGGCCAAAATTTATTTTCAGCAGAAGCTTGAACTTAATGCTCACTAAAGATCACTCCCAGACAAAATTTCTGATTCTGTGTAGCTACATGTGAACCACAGGTCTAACAGAAATTTCTCCTTTGGTACATTTCCAAACCTTGGCTGTAGACAGCTGCAGTTTTCTTAAATAATCCAGAGTTAGTATATTTATTCTAACAATTTGTGCCTCAGTTTCTCTGTGTATAAATTTGGATTAATATATTGCCCAAAAGCAGATGTCAGGATGACACAGCTAAAGAGTGGGAAGTGCTTTGATGTTCTGAAACTTTTTTTCCAAAAGGAATTTGAAATCTCAGCCCACATACATCACAGCACTGCTATCATCATTACATTTTAATTGCTTGGGGGGAAAAAAATACACTGTGAACAAAAGGATTTGAAGGTGACAGACACTCTCTCCTCACTGACCATTGGTAATACAGGAAATCACCATTTCTTTTCTGAGGCTGGCAAAAATCTCAGCAAATCCACACAAACTGCCAAATTCCTAGACATGCATCGCACATACAAACATGTCCTAACACATTTTTTCATTAAAGACTTTTCTTAAAACAAAATAAGGCACCCTCTTCCCCAAAATAAAACAAACCACAAAACAAAACGAACAAACAAAAATTGGAAAATATCATTTGTTTTGCATTACACTTTATTTATACTTCTACAGTCTGTTTGCCCATTTACAGGCAACCAAAATAAAGATGACAAAAGAGGTGTAATACACTCAAGATTGTTCAAAAACAGAGAGTAAAATATGTTCCTGAACTCAGAAGCATAAACGGAGCAGCTACTCCGCTAGAAGCCTGGCTGAAGGGGAACTGAAGTAAATCAAGCACTATGCTTATGAGGGGGTTGTCTTGCAGTTGCAAGGTCAGCATGGGACAAATAAGAGCACAGGATGACCAAAATGTAAAGTTTGAGACATTTTCGTACCAAATCCAGCAAACTGGGCTTACCAGGGAACAGATGCAGTTTGCAACAAGTGAGACAACTGGAAGAGAGAGTCTCGCTGCAATTACAGTCTTCAGTACTAATATAAAGTAGGCAAACTCTTACATTCCACTATGTACAAAGTACTACATTCTTTACATGCCTATAGCATTACTGTCACTTGTATCAAACAATTCTTGTGTCCTTGCAACAATGCACTGTAAGCCTATCTGGGCAGGGAACATGTATTTATGTACACCCTGAATGACCTCCCCTCGGCAGCCAGGCTAATGTTTTTATAAAACTAAGAACAAAATAATTTGTATGCATCCAGATGGCAATGTCATGTAAGCAATTCTCCAGAGCAGAGACTAAACTCCACAGGGTACAGGATACGCAGCTGTGCATTATGAGAGTGCTGATGTTATGCTAGGCTGTGGTAGGAAGCAATTTTGTCTAGAGGCTTCACATGTCCTTTGAGCAACAAAGGTTTGGAGACAGATCCTTGCAACACATCATGTTTCATACCTCTGGGCATCATCTCTGCAGTTTGATTATTTCTTACTGGTCTTAAGAAAAGATAAATTCTGATATTCCAGTAGCAACTCTTAGTTGCTGAAGCAATCACCCATGATTAGTCATATGAGATGCTGCTGAAACATCTGCTCCAAAACGCCTATATCTTTTGAATCTCCAGTTAGATGAAACACCTGCCTGAGAAGCTGCTAGTGTCTCAGGAGTAATGACTAAAGAAACATACTCTGTCTTTCACAAAGTGAAAAACTCAGGCAGTAACTGATTGGTCAACGGATAGTTTCTGAACAAAATCTCAAGATCCTTGCTAAAGAAGTCATCATTATTCCAGCTCTCCATAATATATTTTTAATATATCGTGACCACATCCATGTTTTCAAGTACCTATGGATAGACCACAATCAAAACTGCATGCACTCTAACTCTTAGTCATTTTTCACTTCTTACTTTCATATACAAAGTCAAGCAAAACTGAACAGATAATATGCAATGTGCACTTGCTTCATGTTATTGAATATAGCTGACGTTTGCAGAAAAAAAAGGTGTAAAAATAACGTGTAACACATCACAATATATAGCATCGGAAAAAAATGTTTCATTTGGAAAAGACCTATAAGATTATCAGGTTCAACCATTAACACAGTACTGCCACATCCACCAGCAAACCAGTCCCTAAGCACCACATCTACAAGTCTTTTGAATACCTCCAGGAATGGTGACTCAGCCACTTCCCTGGGCAGCCTCTTCCAATGCCTGATAACCCTTTCAGTGAAGAAATGTTTCCTAATCACCAATCTAAATCTTCCCTGGTGCAACCTGAGGGCATTTCCTCTTCTCCTGTTGATTGCTACCTGGAAGGAGAGACCAATACCCACCTTGCCACAACCTCCTTTCAGGTTTTCTCCTGAAAATAACTTCTTCTGACTAATAAACTCCAGTTCCCTCAGCTGTTCCTCTTAAGACTTGCACTCTAGACCTTTCTTTGGACATGATTCAGCACCTCAGTGTTTTTCTTTCCAGCTTTTGTTCATTATCCTGAGTCCTATCACTGGACACTAGAGAAAAAAAAGTGTTAGCCTATCCTCTTGATGTACACTTTTCGAAAGTATTTAAGTATTAATAAGATCCCCCCTCAGTCTCCTCCAGGCTGAACAGCCTCAGATCCCGCAGCCTTTCCTCATATGGAAGATGCTCTAGTCCCCTAATCATCTTGGTGGCCCTGTGCTGGACTCTCCAGAGGTTTCCTGTCCGTCTTGAGCTAGAGAGCCCAGAACTGGACATAACACTCCAGAGGAGGACTCACCAGGGCAGAGTAGAGACGGAGAAGAACCTCCCTTGACCTGCTGCCCACACTCTTCTTGATGCATCCCAGGATGCCATTGGCCTTCTTGCCCATGAGGGCACATTGCTGGCTCATGGTTAGTTTATTGTCAACCAGGACTCCCAGATCTCTCTCTGCAGAGTTGCTCTCCAATGAGTCAACCTCCAGCCTGTACTGGTGCATGGGGTTAGGTAGACCACATTTGAAGCCTTTCCCTCATCCACTAAGGGGGTTACCTTGTCATAGAAGAAGACCAGGTTAGTCAAGTTGGGACCTTCATTTCATAAAGCCATGCTTTATCATGCCTTATGCCTGATCTCCTGGTTGTCCCATACATGCCACATGACAGCAGTCAAGAATATTTGCTCCACAGCCTTCATCAGCACAGAGGTCAGGCTGCCAGACCTCTAGTCCCCTTACGTGGATCCCAGACAGTCCCAGAGACTTGTGTGTGTCTAAGTGCTGTAGCAAGTTGTAAACTGTTTCCTCTTGGATTATGGGAGCTTCATTCTGCTCTCTGTCCCCGTCTTCCATCTCAGAGAACTGGGTGTCTGGAGGAAAAATGGTCTTACAACTAAAGACTGAGGCTAACAGGGTGTTATGAACAGGAATAATGTAGACACATCTATATTGTAGTGTGTCACAGGAACTCCAGAGTCGATGTGATCTACATAAAAAACAGTGGAGGTAAACCTTGTGTGGAAATGCTCAACATAAACACATTAATTGCCTTGTGAAACATACATTTTACTTGAGAAGTGTTATGCACATAAATGAGGATGTATGAAGGATGGTATTATTTATTTAAGAATACTAAAATTCCAATTTTATGCATTTTAAGTGACTATCTTCTTTCTTTTTCCTCTTGAATCTTAGTGTACAACACCACCTACAATTACACTGAGGAGCTGTTTGCAGGGGTAATTATTCTTAGTTGTTATTCCTGATTCTTCTTATTCATCATCTGTCATTGGCTCTGCTCTTTTCAAGTGAAAAAAGTACACAAATCTGAATTAGCTTACACTTCTGTTAAATAGAAGATGCTAATTCAGACAGCAGCCACACAAGAACAAATCAGGAACAGTTAGCTAAACCTCACTGTAATACAAATAAATTTTAGCAGACTAGACCTTCATTATGTTCAGTTTTACATCAATGACAACCCTAAGATGTGAACCAGCAGGGGTGAAATGTGAACATTCAACCTGGTCTGACAAGTGCAGCCAAATTTTAAAAAAATAACTACAGTACCCACAGTTCCTAATATGAAAAGTATTTCATGCATCAGTACGTCCACAGAACAACACTGAAAGTGTTGGCAACAGGTTATTTGGAAGCCAACTACTTACAAGGCTGGTGCCAACATTCATAAAGACCATGTAAGGTCTACCTTGTAGGATATATTTTGCATTTGAAACACAGGGAAAGATGCTGAGAGGACTTAAGCCATATTAAACTCTGTCCAGAACTCTGCTGTGCCATTACATATTCTATCAATATGCATCCAATTTATTTCAACTAAAGAACAGAATTAGTCATTACAAATATAAATAGGCTCTACTCACAATCAGAACAGGTTTTATTATACTAGCAGAAAGAGATGGACTTACAGCAGGAACAATGTGAGAAACCTTGTGGTTTTGCTGCCCTCGGCACTTAAAGTGGTACAACAACACCCTGTCATGACTTGCAGTTTGAGGCACATACAGAATGCATCACCACGGTATTAAAATAATTTAACAATCACCAAAAAAAAAATGACGAGGGGAGAGAGAAATCTAGTGAGGCACCAGCTCTGCTAACATCAGCTCAATAGTGCCACCTGCTGAGAAAAAGTTCAAGGCAGCTGTGCCTCCGAGGCCAGCGGCTCTTTCAGGCAGTCTCATCTTAGATCGTCTGCACTGCTCAGGATCGGATCTTTCCACAGTGCTGCTTTGCATAACATGTCGTACTTAAGTTCTCTTCCCCCGGCCGGGTTTCATTCTCTTTTAGAAACGGACAAACACAAAGGAGGACAGCATCTGTCTGGCAGTTGTCTAAAAATCAACCTCGGCTGAGGTACAAACGTGTTGTGGATTTTGAAGGTGCCCATGGTCTCTTCCTCACTTTACAACAGCAGGTTTAAAGATCCATCTTCAATTCACTCTTTGTTTATTCTTAATATGATCTCCTTTCTCAGTTTAATCAGGCTTTTGTCATCCTGTGTAGTAAATGCCAGCAGCTCAAGCAATAGGCTCTCTTTCAGAGATACACAGTGTGTGTGAAGGGAAGGGTAGGAAGCGAAGCAGACACAAAACAGAGTTGCCACTGTCAAGCTTATAAAATTGAGTACATATCTCCTTCTGTAAATCAATGGTTGTGTTTTCACATCAAAAGATCTCAATCCACATCAACATTACTCAGCTTCCACACCAGTTAACACAGCTTTACTGTTAAAATTCTAAAGCAAATTCTTAGTCAAGGTCATGTGGCAAATGGCAAATACTGAGCTGAAGATCTAAATCATCTTTGCAGTTGAACTTATATCACAATAGCGCCACGGCCACTCAGAAACAGGGAAAGATGTTTTCAAGCACCACAAAACTTGTTGAAGCAAGTCCAGAGGAGGACCATGAAGGTGATTAGAAGTCTGGAGCACATCTTCTTTGAAGACAGACTGAGAGAGTCTAGGTTCAACCTAGGTTATTCTCTAGGTTATTCAACCTAGAGAAGAGAAGGCTCCAGGAAAACCTCACAGCAGCCTTCCAGTACATAAAGGAAGCCCACAAGAAAGCTGGAGAGGGACTCTTTTACAGGAGTATGTAGTGATAGGACAAGCAGTGATGACCTTAAACTGAAAGAGGGTAGATTTAGATTAGATATAAGGAAGACACTTTTTACAATGAGGCTGGTGAAACACTGGAAAAGGTAGCACAGAGAGGTGGTGGATGTTTCATTCACCTATAACACTTTCATCTGTTTCTGATCAACTAGTGATTTCATGGGCAACAACAACAAAATATTGTAATATTTAAATAATAATGGCAGAAGAGACCAAAACAATCAAAGGCTCTGGTAGCCAGGCCAGCTCTTATTGCTATACCTGTTAAACCAGATGCTCTTTTATATTAAAAAAAACAAATCCAGATCCAACCCAAAACTCTTTAAAGGAGAAAAAATTATTAAAGCTGTATTTCATATCCTATTCTCAAGGCCAAAAAGCACATAGACACTAAATATCCATTGATCAGCAAAGTCACTCCATGCAAAGAAAAGTGAGCAGGCCATTAAAGACAGTAAACCTATTCGTTTCGTTTGGTAATAAGAGCCTTTCAAATGTGAGGTTTCTCTGAAGAACTTCATTAATAGAGAACAGGAGTCTAGCTAAATGCTGTTTGCCCTGTCCTCAAGATTTTAACTGAAACATTTATCCTTGCTATAAAATTCCATATGGTTTTAAAAATTCCTAATACATTTTGTCTAAGAACACGAGCACTGGCCTTGCTGCTGTGTTTGGGAATTTGTAATTGGCATCAATAAGGACTGGGTTTACTCTCAGTTTTATCAATAATTTTACATCCATTTTTGTCTATTAAATGAATGCTGCAAGACTCCTTCATATTCAAATGTCTTGAATAATTAATATTAGAGTATAGATTTTTAAAACCATGCTGGAGAAATTAAATTAATACTTGATTGGAAGAAGCCGGAATGTTCTCAGGAGAAGTTGTTAAGAAGGATGTATCAGCGCAGCCTAAACCCTGTGTGCTCACAAAGAGGTGCAAACAACAATAGTTAAAAGTATTATTAGATGTGGAGACGGAGCAAGCCAAGATAAGAGCACCTTGGGATGTAATTGCAAAGACTGAGACTCAGTGCTTCTACTAACCCTGACACACTAAGGGGATAGAACAGAAATAACTTACTTTCTAGTTTATATGCCATTCTAGGTCACGGTGTCCTGAGAAATATGATCAGGAACATGCTTTCACTAGGAATTTCACATATATTCAAAATATAATGTTCTCCCTGCACACCCCAGTCAGCAGCCCTTGGGGAGGACTCATGCCAGAGAGGTTAGTTAAAGGCTGTATCCCATGGGAGGGACCCTGCATTGGAGCAGGGGAAGAATTAGCGCAGTTCTCCTCTGAAAAGAAGCAGCAGAGAGTGTCTGAGATGGATTGACCACGTCTCCAATTCCCTTACCCCCTGTGCTGCTGAGAAGGGAAGAGGTAGTTGAGCCTGGGAAGAAGGGAGGGGCACGAGAAGGAGGTCTTAAAATGCTGATTGTATTTTTCTCATCACGCTTCTCTCGGTTTTTGCTTTCTGTCTGTTCTGTTTCTTGCTGGTAGTTGATTAAACTGATCTCATTTTCTTCCCTCAGTTGAGAAGTTGAGTCTGTTTTGCCCAGGACCATTAACTGGCAATGAGCCTTCCCTGCCCTTGTCTCATACACAAGCCCCTTAGTGATCTTTTCTCCTCGCATCTCACTGGGGCCTCTGCCATCCCTCGGCAAGAGGAGTGGGTAAGGAGTGGGTAAGGCTGTGGTGCTTTCTTGATGGCTGGGCTTAAACCACAACAATTGGTAATATATATATATGTTAACGGCTTACTGTATCTTCTTTTTAAGATTCTAGCTCTTGTTGAGCTTCTAAAATAAGCAGTATTGTCTAACTGCTGTTCAGACTGTCTTTTTCTGCATGCCTGCAAGGTGTCCACTGAATTACAACAGTGATTACCTAAAAAGCACAACATTTTCCCTTTCTGCTGACCTCATTTTGCTAGTTGCCGACAAAAATTCTTGATCATAATACTAGTAGATGAGAGACTGCAAGAATCCTCTATGGAAGGGCTCAGGGCAGCATGAAATCACATGCACAGGACTCCCAGAGAAATGATTAAGGGTCTTGACCCTTAACCATGGCTATTAGAGCCAGATGAAATGGAGAAAAATAGCTTGAGTAGCCTTCTCAAGCTCCAGCCCCAGCAGCAGCAGCATAAAGCTGTCTCTCTGTGTGGCAACTGTGCTGCAGTAGCATGAAGTTTATAACAGGTGTTTCTAAGTATATACTCCAACAATATGGGAATGCAAACATCCAGGTTCCACAACAGTATCAACAGCTGCATGGCACCAGGAACTTGTCAGGAAATTACCACTCATAATGACTACAGTATATAAGAAAAATATGCTGAGCTCCTTAAGGTATCCTTGTAAATAATGTACCATTTCATTCCAGAGGTTTAATGTCAGCTGAGACAGCGCAATTTACTTATTTTCAGTGTTTTCATGGTGCATTTCTACAATTTCCCAACTCAATAACCAAAAACCTAACCAAAGGGCATTGAATGTTATTAGTGCGTAGGTATCATTCCGAATGATCACCCATTTGGCTTATACTGAATGTTTAGCAAGGTGTAATAACAAAAAAAATCTAGTTAATTATCATACTGATCCAGCATCTCTAAAGTCATGTTAATGTTTCAGAGAACTGTAGCTTTTGACTTAACCTAAAAATTCAACATATGTGGCTTGGAACTTTCAACATTGCCAAAAAAAGGCGTCTTCATTTCAACTATGCTCTTAACAACTATCCAGGCAATTCTTAGTAGAAGCACATTCAGTTTTACATGAAACTTTAATTTCAAGGCCTAATGAACATGATGAAGTCTCAGGCAATGAAATATACCACAGTTTGAACGTGTCATTCCTCTCAACATAGAAAAAGAGGTTTACTTCTCAGCTATCAGAGACATGAACCCCTGTGGGCTAGAAGAACCAGTTATTATAGCCGTAGCCATTTATTCTATTAAAGAATTTCTGAAATGTTGGAAAGACTTTTCTCAAAGTTAACAGTGTGATGAAAGACCACATGTTGGGAGAGTGCAATTGGTTTTGGAATGCTGGAGTTAAAATATAGACTTGGGAAAAAAATATTAAATCCTCAAAACGTTCTCTGCTTAGTGTTAAAAGCAGAAACGGAGCCTTTGATGTAGAAATCAGTATTTACAATTAAAGTAGGAGGCTATTATCTTGGTTTCCTTTCTTAATTCATTCCTTTTGACTGAGCATTCTGAAAGGAAAACAACAATATATTATATCTGAACTGCTAGTGAAAGGCATGATTATCCACTTTTAAGTTTGCTTTAATTGCTGCTTAATGTTCATTAATTATTTTCATGTTTAAATGGCTTTTTTTTCTCCCCTATAATGCTAAAACTTAATTCCCAGATAAACTGTAGCTCCCAGAAAGGAAACCTGGCACACTAGTTTTGTTTATCTTGCTGTCCATGCTTTTGTTGTTACAAGTCCACAGGAGAAATCCTCAGCTGGTGTACACTGATACAATTCAACTGATTCTACAGAAGCTGGACAACCTGCACAGAAGGGCTGACACTTCAGTATAAGGATTTGCAAAACTGTTCTGTTGTGAGACTCCAATTGAGTTCTTCGTTTGGAATAGAGTCCTGGCTACTTCTAGATGTCTTGCTCCAAGCTGTGTATTGATCACCTAATTAGTCATTTAGATTACTTCAAAATAAATCCTGCTTTTAGAGTCTTTTGTCTAACCTTGTAGCAGTCTCAGACTTCTCACTGAAAGTGAGGCAGTGCTCAGAAGTATCTCCGGAAAAAAAACCCAGAAAACATTGACCAAGGTCTGCTCACTTTTAACTGATACATTTCGCCTGCAATAATCAAGCCACAGTGCTCTTGCCAGAGTTTCTTAAGGGCATACTTTCTCACCATTCTGACAAAATAATATTAACTGCTGTTATTCAAGATTTTAGTACATGAAGAGCGCTTTGGAATGGCAGCCCTGGCTGAATGGTGTTGATTTTCAATAGTGTTTGCTTGAGATCTTATGCAAGACCTCTATTTGTAATTGTCCTTGCATGGAAGTCAGAGATATATTTTACATATCGATGTCATATGCTTAACAGTTTTCCACTGTCCACCCCGAATACTTAACTATGCTTGAATCATTTTCACCAAATAACTGAAGCAGGCTAAATGATACTGATCATCTTCTTATGCCTTTGCTTTGACTTTATTCATTTGTACGTATTAATTTTGCTTAATAGTGAAAAACTTTCTATTACTGCAATTAGATAATTCAGGCTGGGATTGTGTCCTTTCTCTGCTAACAGCCTCCAATGTTTTCTGCATGCTCTTATCCCTGAGAAGGAGCTCTGACCGTCTACTAGTCACACTCACAGCTTGCATTTTTCTGAGATATTTCTGTTAATTTCCTTCATAAGTTTATGATGCAGAAATGAAGAAAAATAATTATCCCATGTTCTGTACTTTGCACGTTGACTTACATCTGTGCTTAAAGTGGAACCTTAGCAAGTCACACATCCATTTTACAGGGTACAAGTACATTTCCATCTCTAATAACATTCCTTTATGTATATTTCAAAAACATTGGTATTGTGAAATAGTTTTGGAAAATGCTGTATTGTTCAGTAGGCTTTATTCTGCTTTTCCTGGAGTTGGTTCTTTTACGTTACAATTTCTGGGAGTATCTGCACGCATGCTTGCACATCTAGCTAGGGACAGCTAGGAGAGAAATATGATGAGCCTACAAGGCAAATAAAATTGCAGCTGGAAGGAGCTCCTCCAGAAACACTGATGTACACACTTGTGCCTCAAAATCAGAAACTGATCATGATTTTTAGGGAAAAGTATGACTGACATTACAAAAGCAAAAGGAGAAGATAATACCTATTTTCAAAAGAGTAAAGGAGTACCTGAGAATCACAGATCACCCTGCCTGATCTGCTGCTCAGGAAGATCTTGGAGGAGTTGCTAAGCATTCTGAGAATAGTGGTAAGTAAATAAAATAATCCCCTCCATGATGTCCTGTCTTATCAAAAAGATCTCAGAGAAACTGAATTTCCTTCTAGCTAGCTTAATGAACAAGGTTAAGCAGCAGATGTGCCACACCTCAGTTTTTAGAGATGTATTTGATACTGTGACATTGTAATAAATTGGAAAAATTTGTAGCATGGCAAGCACAATAACAATCTCAAAAACTAATAGTTTATGACTGATGACTTAAGACTTTAAGTGAGGTCTTTCAGAGGTTTGTCCTGAGATTTACTTTTTTTTTTCCAAACTATTCAAGCCGTAATATCTGTAAATTGAGTCATGAAATAAACACACAAAATTCACACATGACATCATACTGGGAGAATTTGCAAGCATTCTGCAGGTGATGATAAGAATTTTAAATGACCCTGGTAAATCAGAATAACAGGTTCAAGTCAGGTAGATAAATTCAGTTAGGGCCAGTGCAAAGCATTGCCCATAGCAAGGGGAAAGAAAGAGCATAATTACAAAGAAGGGAAATAAACAATCAGATTATGTCAGGAAAGAGTCTGGTTGTTAAGATTAAACTCAAATAAGTGTCAAGCATACAGGGAATTTATTCTGAACTGTACTAACAGGTATATTATGAATCTAAAATGGAGCAAATTACTCTGTTTTTTGTCTTCCCAGTGAGAGCTCAGCTAGAACACTGACGGCAGTTTGGCCAGTCTGCTTAAGGCAGACAAAAACAAATTACCGAATCCTAAAGAGAACATTAAGAGTAATAACAGGTTTTTAAAATGTGAACTAAAAGAAAAAGCTGCAGGAATTAGGTAGGGTTAGTCTAGAGAAGAGAAATCTTACAGGTAACATGACAACAGCTCTCCAATGTGAAGCTTGGTAAAAAGGCTTTAAGTGATAAGTTGTTCTCCAGTCTCACTGGGAGAAGGAAAGGGAGAAACAAATTTTGGTTGCAGGAGATATTTCTGATAATACTGGAAGAAATTTTCTCATTCAGAGTGTTTCTGTGTTTATCATTAGAGTGGTCAGAGAAGTTCTGTAACCACTTAGCCAATGAAGGACAAACATGTCTCGTTAATCCTATCTCACTGAAAGGTGATGAGCTAGATAAAACGGCCTCTTTCTACTGTTACATTTCTGAGCTTTGTGTGCGTTCTTTCACTAAAAGACACAAAACTAAATATGGAAAAATATTGTACAACACTGGTATTTGCAGTTTCACAGTCAACATATCAAGCAGTCATTTCTCCATCTTAACGTAACTTAAAGCCCAGATGGTCCCTAAAGTGCATAAATTGTATTGATCATCACCTGTTCTGCATTGACTACCTACTTTCACATATGTAAACTGTGAACATTACACACTCATATAGCCCTACAGTGAGAATGGCAAGCAACAGTAAACTGACTCGTCAATACATATGCCACTCCTAAATAGACATTTTGACTGTAAGAAGCTTATTTGCTTGCGTTTTTAAGCTTAAGGCATTGAAAGAATTTGAGTAACTGTTTTTCTGTTTAACTATTTTCTGCTATTCCAAACAAATAGTTCAAATCTGCCTGGTGTTTTGCAGTTGAATCTTGTAAAAAAACCAGACAAAGCATTCACAGTGGACATGCCCTTTTGTAAACTCTGATTAATTATGTCCATTAGTATCATATGTTTGAAACCCATGGAAGCCAGTGCTGATGGTGGTTTTTCCTTTTTAATTACTTGTATTAAGAGGAAAAACCACTATTTTTAATGTTGATTTCTCATGGAAATATCAATGCTGTATAATTTCTCTCTAATGATATTTGGGGGGAACAGGGCAATTTTCTTAATCAGTAAATGTGATTAATAACACTATGCTACCCAAGCCATTATGTCTGTAATTTAGCCTTTGCAGTGCTGTGGTGTAATACAAGCATATTCCTAAAATTTAGGGATGCTTAGTAATCTTACTGTCTCTCCAAATATTCACTTAGGATACTTAAATAAGATTACAAACATATTCCTGCCTTCTGATCACATGAATTACTTTCATCACCCTCCATTGCCAATTATCCTTCAGTTAATCCTCAATTAACTTGATCAAGGTCCCTTCCAACCCTTAAGATTCTGTGATCAGCCAGGTTTTCTCAGTCAGGAATCTCTTGCTCAAGTTCTGAGAGAAAGAAAGTCAGAAGACTATACCACAACCAAACAAAAAACCCCACACAAACAACAAATCTATTTCTGATGTCTTCATCTAATGCTGGTGGCACAGCCAGAAGGCTACAAGGTATAATTGATTAAACAAATTCAGTTCCTCTGAAAACACAAGCAAAAAAGAGAGGAGCAGAGAAAAAGCTTTCATCCAAGGTAGTCAACAGGCTACTAATTATTATGCAGCAACCCAATGCAGGAGACCGAAATTCCAGTTCATATTTTAAGCCAGCTCTAAATGGTCTTCACACACTTGACTGTTTTTGATAATCATCATAATTGTCAAACTCTAGGTAATCTTTCACAATTTTTAACAACATGTTCAAATATTGAAATGAATTTGAGATATCAAAAGGAAAAAAATTTTTTTTTAGTCTTTCACAGTCTTAATGAAAAAAAGAAATGAGTTTCCTTGTAACACTTACCTGGAGACCTTGAACACTTACAGGACAACTCTTTGAAGTGATAACATAAAAGAGAGGAAGCAGTAGCAACAAATCATGAAAAAGGAACAAGAACTTTAGCCTGACTCCTAGAAGAATTATTGTCAAAGAACTTGCTATCAGGGATTTTCCTTCTGCTTTTCAGTCTGTGAGGCTTTTTACCATGCATTGAAGTTTTCCATGCATTCCCATCAAAGGTGAGAGGTCCTAAATTTGCATAAACCTGTAGAAATGCCAATGGACTATAAGGCAAAATGGCACTCACCATCCCTTTCACATGAGTACCAGGGCTCTAGCAGCTCATGTCCTCCAACAGCTTCACATCCACTTAGAATCATAGAATCATAGAATGGTAGGGTTGGAAGGGACCTTTAGAGACCATCAAGTCCAACTCCCCTGCAGAAGCAGGTTCACCTAGATCAGGTGGCATAGGAATATGTCCAGGCAGGTCTTGAAGACCTCCAAGGAAGGAGACTCCACACTTGAAAGTGTGTTGGCCAAAAAGGGGCTGATGTATTTCTTAACGTACCTGTCCTTTGCAGGCACATTTTTGTTCCTGCATACTCAACTCCTTTTCTACACATCACTGGACCAGGAGCAGCATTTACTGTTTTGTCAACACATCCCCATACCTTCTCAAAAAGATGGCGGTAGGCCACATAGGAGCTAGACTCTCTTGCTTTGGCTGGCTTACAACATCACATCTGTGTACTATATTTAACATACATAAAAAGTATCCACCAAAATGAAGACCATCAATTGCACATTCTTGTTGATAACTGTGTTCCGGACCCTTAATTTCCCTTAGAAGCTCTAATCAAGAACTGTTGAGAAGGATCTTATCAAATAACAAGGAAAGACAGATTGTTCAAAAATGACTAATGATTTTAGATGCCTCAATTTTTCGCCTGAGTTCCTTCAAAGGGATTTGTTCTGCAAAGCACTAGCAAATATAAAACGTTATGAAATGTCTCTGTGTAACAAAACAAGACAATGTAAAATCAATCATCATATTTGAAAAGTTGGGCTGACTGTAGTATGTTCCCAACCAAGACTATGCTTGAAATATACACACCAAGATATATGAGCTGCAGAGTGTTGTTTGCCAGGATGATCAGCTTTGTCTGTTACGTTTCTTGGAAGAGCATATAATTATCCTAGTTCCTAAATGGTTACTGTTTCAACAAAACAAGTACTTTTTTTTCCCCTTATTCTCTGGCTCTAATTTCAAAGGCATAACACTACATGCAAGTCAAAGTATCAAATACTACTAAAATATTTATTTTAAAAGAGTGTGTTGCCTGCCTGTCTCCCAAGTAGAAGGGTGATGAGAAAGTGAATTAACTTTCATTTCAGTACTTGAGTCTCATGCAATGACACACTAGCTAAGAAGGATTTTATATCTTTTCCAATTTTAGTGGGATCTAAAACATTTTAGGTTGGTGGAATCTGCCAAAGCCTGAAAAGGGTTTAAATGTAAATGTCCAGACAAAACCAGAATGCAACCAGCTTGACCTATCAAAACTACTCTCAGTATGTATTTATGATGAGTTATGCACCCTTGCCAAATCTTGGCAGAATATTGCATCAGGGGGGTCCTATCTTATAAGAAAGGTTCTATTCCAATATATATTTTACAAAACTAAGCCAGCTAACAAGAGAATGACACGGTCAGTCACTCAGAGATCTCCTATTATTCTAGGAATAAATGGGGAAAAAAATGGTCTGGCAACTTGGTTCAGTAAGATACCGTTTTAAAAGATGTGTCAACTACCCAAAGTACTGAGATTGCGTGAGCAAGACAATCCCCATTCAGCACATTTACCCTAGTGACTAAATCTCCTGAACATTTGAATAAATACTATCATACACAAAAACGGTGGTTTTTTAGAAGAAGGCTAAAACTTTCAAGAAATACAGTAGCAGAGAGTTGAGAATAACTATCACTCGTGCCAAGTTGAACAAAACCAAGTCATATGCTGATGCACTTTTGAAAAAGGAAGAGAAAGTAAAACGAAGCAACTCAGGCAAGATCTCTTTCACTTTTCTTCCTTCTTCAACTTTGCTCCCGACTCCAGCATTACAAGTTATAGATGATCATCAAGTTGAGGAGCCAAAATAATGAGCTAGGATTAATGATTTGCACAATGTCAGAGCTGAGTTAATATATACTCGCTCAGTTGAAGGATTATTAGTTTGACTCAGCACTATGCTCACCAACTTCAGATATCTGAGCACAGGAGGTATACATTCTTGTCTGCTCGCAGCAGGAAGATGCAAAGCACAAGAGTTCACTCACATCTGTGTGGATAAGACTGACTATATTCTCATTTTCAGATCCTGTACACTAGGCTCAAAAGGAAAGAAGTCAGATATGCTGAATTTCTGAGGGAGTCAGGTTTTCAAAGCTCTTCTCTTTACCTCAGTTTTAATGGCATTTCAATTACCCTTCTCTTTCTCAGGCACTGTATACCTTTTCTTAAACTCAATGTACTGTTTGTGTAACAGAAAAACCTTCTCAGCAAATGTCTTGCACCTAACGTTTTGCTTTGAAGCATTTAGTGTTTGGCTTGAAGTTGTTCCACTATTAACTTACTGCTGTGGTGGACCTTCAGTGGAATGCAGCCCATAATGTAGCAAATGCTCCTTCCAGTTCTGTCTCCAGTCCCCATCCAACTGCCCTGTTCTACCAGTTGTGGAAGCAAGCGCTCACGGTGAGCTACCATTACAGTTATTCCCAGTACACCAACTGTCCTTGCACAGCCACTCAGCAGCTTCAAAACATTACTTAAGATCTATGTTGGCTGTGTGCTAGTCTTCTGAATACGGCTGAATTTTTCCCTGGTAGGACTCGAGAGCTAGACAATGTTAAAGGAATAATCTAAAACTACATGTAGAGAATGAAGTGAAGCTGAGGATTATATTCTTTACAGTCGTAACACCGAATGCATAGACTATGGAAACTACTTGACATGCATTCACTTGCTTTTACCTTAGAGGTGCTGTTGTGATGATCATCAGCCCTTACAGCCTCATTTTTGTATCTGAAAGCTCCGATTTCTACATGTTGAAGTGTGTCTAGATTATCCTCTGGAGCTTGCACATTCTGTCTTCCTTTGGATGGGTTTATTCAAGTAAGTTCAGCCATAGCTACTTCCAACTCTGCTCAAGTGTTAAATGAGGCATACCACTGTACTGGTCTAATCTGTACTTCTTGCTGAAAAAGCGCTTTGAGATTCAACTATGCAATCCACTAACTGTCAACATTGCCAACTGCTCAATTATTGGACCACAATTGGCAGTTTAGAAGGAAAGAGAAGCTGGAGAAAGAATCATACAATGCTTTCAGAAACCAGAAGTTCAGCAAAGAAAAGCTATGCAGACAGTCAAGACTTTAGAGAAGACAACCAGAGGTCTACAAACTCTTGTCACAAGCATGTGAGTAATATGATAAAAATATTATATAAAAATATTTTTTAAAATAATGTTTATATATATATTATATATAAAGTTAGTGTAAAATGAGCTGTCTTACATTAATGGGACCACCAGTAAAGAGCTACCTAATCACCAGTCAGGAAACCTCAGCAGGTTAAGTCAAATTCATCCTTCCAGTCTTAAAAACAACAGAACCAAGATGAACTGTACAGTAACACAGTGCTGAATGCCCAACACTGCAGATGAAGGAGCTTGTGCTCTTCAGTCCAACACCAACACCTATCACTATGCTCACAATTTTTGTCTTGAACATCGCCATGTTTTCTCTGATGGTATAAAATTTTCATAGGATTTTTTCCACTGACTTGTTTTCTTTCTTCTGCTTGTCCTATGGGTCTAACTCCCCTGCCAATGAGTCAATGGGAATTTTACTGTTGACTTACATCAAAGAAATACTGGCTTTAGGCCTACAGATTTACAATTTCCATACAAGTAACACTACAGAGGAATTTTTTTCATTCCACACAAGACAAAAAGCTTTTAAGGAATATGTGTAAGCAAATAAAGTAACAAAACACAAGTCCGAGACCAAAACCCTCAACAAGATTTAGTAATATTCAAGCTAGTATTCAGAGCAAAGCAATTTCATAAACAATAACAGACTCTTATTCATAAAATTAATGTTATCTGAACACATGCTAAAGGATTTTATATCTATTGCATTGATGAAAGATGAGGAATTTAAAACATCTTTAAATTGTTTCAGTTAAAATACTATTAAAATCAAAGTCCCTTGTCCAGAAAGAGTTTCCAAAACCTTTACTCAAGTTCATTAGGCATGCAAAACCCCCAAAGACCCCTCGGGTACTAAACTGTATTTTGCTTGGTGCTGGCAGGATTGCTATAAGATAAAAGGTTTGTGAGGATATGGATTTGAAAGTATTACAAATGGCTTTTTACTGAATACCAGTGCCATTTTATTGATAATTAGGGATTTGCTGACTATTTACCACTGACATTTTGAGAAGTTGCTCTGTAATCCAAAATGATCTCCTACTGTACGGCACTCATTTTTAAGCTAGGATCCAGAGGGAAAAATGTAGGCATTTGGCATAGCATGACATTTTGATGTATTCTGAAGAGTTATTAAAGGACTTATCATCCAAAGCAGCAGGATAGATTAAAACATACATAAGGACATTTTCATTAGGGATTGGCTGGTCTCAGAAAGTTCAGATGTTTTCACATGAAATACAAGAGTTCAGATATCTGAAATTGTTTCATAGAAGAATTCAGGGTTTATTGGCTTTATTACTTATTTATTAGAAGGGTCTTCTTTTGAGACTTCACATTCTTTACATATCTCTTTATATCGGACATTTAACAAGTTGAAAAATTAAGATAAAAGCAGACTTGTATGGATTCCCAGGAGTTTTGGATCAGGCAGGCATTAACAGAACATTCTTTTAGTACTCAGTTCAAAACTAAGAATCAGGAACTTGGGTGAGCCTAAGGGGAGACTGGAACTGGAGGCATTAGTTCTAGTTCTGTATTGTTCTAGTACTGTTACATATAAACCAGAAAAGTTCAGTTTGCCTGATTTTTGTTTTTCCCTTTGTTTAACTAAATTGTTTATCTGACTTCTTCATCTCTACCTTTTCTACAATAACTACTCTGGCACAGTTGCCAAAGGAATGCTTCAAGCACACTTTAATGGTGCACTCGAGTGGCTACAAACTTACCAGCAAACACTAGACTGTTAAAACAAACAACAAAAAAGGAAAAAATAAAAAAGGCAAGAGGTATAAATCAAGAGGGAAAGATATCTGTGTCACTGAAAAGAAGCAGAAGATGCTAGACTTGCAAAAACTGAGCAACAAGAAGAATCAAGTAGAAACGCTGAATTAGTTCATAGGCCAAGTTATGCTACACCTATTTGTTTATTGTCCCAGAAAACATGATCCATCAGACTTTTTTATAGTCTTATGATTATTTTTGACAAGAGAACCTTCTAATGTGTGTCTAAATAGACAACAACAGCCAGAACTTCCTGTGCCTCAACACAGGCTCCAAATTTATCATTTTGCATCTATATTGAATCATCATTTCTCTGATATAATGAACATACATTGTACATAGGAAGTTAGGTAGACTGAGAGCATACTTCCAGTGTGGTGCCAAAATGTGAATTTTGGAGCCCAATTCTGGACATACAACTAAGACCTTTTTGATAATTTTTTTTCTTTTTTTTAAAACATCATAGACAATATTATGCACATTCCTTTAGGAAGCATGGAAGAAAAACAATAAACAAGATGTTGATTTCACACCACAAATTCATTGCCTGAAAGGAAAGATCTCCATCAAGGAAGTTAATAATACTGGTCTACTACCTTTCCTGAGACGGGATGTCACTCAGATGCTAAAATAAATGAATCAAGTAGACATGTATCTATTGCAATATTTATTCATTTTCCTGCTGCCAACAGTGATGAATTATTTCCTTACACTCCATGGTTAGGAAAGGGCTGGTTTTATGTTTTTTTCTTTATATACCTCCCAACATCTCAGACAGTTTCTCAGTCATATCTGTAGCTGTTATAAAACTCAGCTCGATGGCATTTTATCAGATATGCATCAACAGTCAATGTGAAATATCAAACTTCAAGAAGAAACTCCAGCTGTCTAGGCTAAAATGAAGTCTTCAACAAATCCTCTGGTATCCCAGCAAATACATGTTTCAACAAACAAACCCATCAGCAAAAAAACACCTTTGTAGCTCTATTACATACATAATAATGCTACAAAAATGAAACATGGGCAACAATTCCCCTCTGTAAAATACTTTTTAGTCTCTTTCAGCAGAACCTCTGCCCACATTCACACATAATGAATTCTGGCATCTCTGCTGTAATCTAAGACTTCAAGAAATCAAACCAAAAACAAACCACAAAGTGCATGGCAAAAACTTTACTGAAAGATGAGCTCTGGGAATGACAATCTGTAAAAAGTTAGTAATAACAAAAGGACAAACCTGAAAATGCCTTGGTTGGACTGAGTGATTAGTCAATTGTGGTGCTCCAAAGAGTGTGGTGACTGGAGGAAACACAAAAAAAAAAATCCCAGATACTGAAAGATTTAAAAAGAGGAAAAAATCCACACAAGTTCAGAGGAAGCCATCCTCAAATTGTAGCACAAGCATGATTTCCAGAGGTGCTCCAAAACCTCACATTATTCTACAATTATACAGTTCTTCCATTCTGAGTTAAAAAGCATCTTCCTTTATTTGTTATCATGTAGTGGCTCTTTAACGCTGTGTAATGCTGTGCAGAATGAGGGTAAAAGATTCTTCATCTTTTACCTGCTGCTTCTAATCAACTAAATCTACAATATCAGATGTCTACCATTTATTTTATCTGTTTGACTCTTTGGTCTGATGAAAATTAAATTACCATGGAAAATACCCACAAAATGCATAAGCAGAAACATTTCATCTGAACTTCCTTTGGAGGTTCTCTAATTTGTTCTTCCACAGTGAAAGGGTGTGTATTGAGATTACTTCAGAAAAAGACATCAAAACAAAATAATTTCATTGTGAAAACCAGGCATCGTTGTATTCTTGGTAGCTATTTACAACATTCCTTATTATGCAAAAGCTTTATTACGGAGCATCACTTCAGTATGTATTAAACGGTCTCAGATTTTGAAAGTTTCTAGACTGTATCTGAGCACATCAAATCAACTAGAGCATAGCTGTTTGCCACACTATTTTCTCTACTACAACAATTCCATTTTAGACATTTCTTATTTCGACATTTCTAAGTCTTCAGTTTTCCCTCTCCTGCACCTGAAATTGTGTTTAGTGCTGTATGGAGAAAAGTGTTAGTGATAAGATTTAAATTTACAGTCTCAGAGACTGATACGCTTTATTTCATTGAATAGAAACTGTTCCATTAAGGGAAACAGAAGCTGCCCCAATAGGTGTGTTCCAGCTGTGATTGTCAAAAGGCAGATTTATTGTCTTTTGCATTCCAGGCTTGATTCAACACCCATTGGAAACATTACAAAATGTTGACACATTTGTAAATATCCTCAACACAAAATAAATATTTGAATTACTAATATTTTAGTGATTCACAGAGATACTAACATGTTATATATATATTTTTTTTTTCCTTTAAATTCTTTCTAGATCAGGCTCAAACTTTGGACTTGGTTAATAAATGGATCCAGTGAACACTAACCTCCTTAACACTCGCTGTGTCATTTCCTGTTTCAGCCAATATCTTCCTTGCATCCCAGCACTGTTACCCTGTCAATTCTGGGAAGCTTAGCCAAACAACAACAAAATTCATCTTACTTACCAGACCAACCCCATCAGATTAATGACACTGGAAAAGAGGGTTCCTTCCCATTTTTTTTGGCGGCAATATAGCAGCTTCCTTCTTTCCAGTCTTCCCATTTTTATTGTCCAGTCACATGTGGCACAACTAGTAATTCCTCCTCAGCGCGTGAAGAATCCTCAAAGGGTGGTTCAGCATTCCTCTATGTATTTCCTACAGCCAGTTTTATCAATCTGTAAATTATCCACTACATTCTGCTGGACAAGAATCAACCCACAGAAAAAAATCTGTATCACTCAGGCCTACATTTTGGGTGCGAATTGGGAGAGGGCTCTCCAAATAGGAGGCTTTGGGCAGATGAAAACTGCTATTGCAAGGTTCCTTCATTAAAACTGTAAGATTAAGCCCTCAACATCTGAGTCTTCCCTCTGGAGCACTGATGAGCAAACTGTGCCACACACAATGAACGCATCCCACATCCTCCTCTGCAGCTGCTGTAGCTGCCAGCTCCTCCTGCCATCTTAGCTGTGCCACAGCCTCTCTCAGCCCCAAACCCACATGGTGACAAGGCTGGGCCAGGCGGCCATGCCTCCAGCGAGCAGCCTCACTGAGAGATCTGGGCCAGAGGAAGAGGAGAAAAGAGGCAAGTTCAGCAAAAGCAAAGGCAGGTGACGAATCCAGAGCTCCTCTGGAGGATATATATCGAGTTCATGAATTTTTATCCAAGGCAAAGCAAGCCGTACTGTTTGTTTGCCGGTTATCTAATTTGCAAAGGCTTGTGGTTTTGTTCTTGTTTTTTAAATGGCTAAAAGTTGCCAGATTCGAGGCATAAACTCCAACCATTTCATTCTGGAAAGGCATTTTGCAGAACGTGGTAGTGGTGGGGCTGCTGCGTGTGGAACCAGCACCCTTGTGGCTGAAGAAGTGCCTGAGGGAGCAGACACTTCCCGCCCTGTTCAGCCGAGGCTGCCGGCAGCCAATTGCTGGTGGGACGGGCTGGCACAGGTACAGCCGTTAGCAGGGCTGCTCATCAGCTAGAACAGCTGTAGCAGCTGAAACCCAACTTCAAGGACATCTCTAGGACACCTGGCTGCCTTACTCGCATCATGCTAAGGGCATGTGGCGATTCTGCTCTCTGGTTTGATGCACGGAGCTCTCTCAGTCTCTGAGCCAGTGCCCAGGGCTGTGACCTGGGATCTGCCTGTCGCCAGTGCCACCTACCAGGTGTGCCCAATGACAAACAACACACAGCCTCAGCTCCAGCTATCAATGGAATTGCATGCAAAACTTGCAGCCCAAGCCTTGAGCTAAATTGTCAGAAAAAAAGGGTTGTATTTTCTCCCAGTCTATTTAAGCTTGGGTGGAAGCAATTTGCTGTTGTCATATGGCTTTTTAGTCATCTATAGTAGCAAAAAAAAATAATGTGAAACAAACACGACATAATTAGTTCACAAGGCTTAGAGAACTACAAAGGAATAATTTGTGAGTGAATGCATTAGTTACACTGGTTTGCTGAAGAGATAGCTCCAAGACAATGTAAGAGTTAGAGCCTCTCAAGATCTCCAAGTTTCTCAATTTGTGACAGGAACCGGCAGAATTTGTGCACTGAAACCTCCAATACTCCCTCAGTGTTCACAGGCTGTTCTGAGGTGGTTGATGCTATTCCTGTAGTGCTGGGAGATTATGCTAACAACAATACATGTTCCTCCTGCAATTTTAAGGAAGGGATCTCCATTCATGACCTTGTTGTACTTCCTTGTGCATAGCTAATTACTGCATTACCTTGGACATTTTAGAGGGATTTAAGATCACCCCTGACTCCCCAGCTAGTATTCTAGGAGTTACTGTGTTCCCTGTTACATCTCAGTGGCATTTACATTTGCAAGGATCTCGCTATCAGCTTCAAATTCCACATTTTCCTCTCACAGCACATAGCTAATGTTTAAGTTCATTCATGCATTTAATCTTTATTACAGCTGATCACAAGGATGCCACCATTGTGCAGAAACAAAGTTAGCAAAGAAAAAAAAAATCTGAAAAACTAATATCCTTCTAGACTTTGAAAACTTCACTTGATATTGAAATAGGTATAGCAACATTAATTCAGTCTCAAGTAGAGCACTCTGCTCCATTAAAATTTCATTGATTTGCTGCTGATACAAAATGAACCTCCAACGACATTGATAAAAAAGCTTTATAAAGGGATATGGCAAGTGATCATCAATTACTAAAGTGTAACCTGAAATGAATTTTAACACCATGGGCAGGTGCAGGCACAGTATTGCAAACAGAATATTAGCCAGCAGGCAGGTTTCTCCTTGGTTGTTGTGAATTTGGTACATTACTAATAAGTGTAGAGGAAGAAGAGAGTTAAAAAAAAAAAAAAACAAACTGATGCATCTTAATTTATTGCAGACTGTGGCCCAAAGTGAAAACATCCAAGCCTTTTCAAATCACCTTGACTGTCTCCTTGGCAAATAGAATATTTTTAGTCCATTGGATTTGAACCACTTACAAGAACAGATGGGTTAGCACTTCACAACTAACTGCATGTGTGGTGCTGTAGAACAAAATGAATAAAAAATGACCCGGCTGTGAAATCCTCATTCCCCACTTACTTCTGGGTGACACCAACAAATTGTCCAGGTGTCTACTCACCAATAGGAAAAAGATGGCAATTTCCTTTTTCTCCTTTTTTTCTTTTCAAACCGACTCTTATCTAGGGTAGGAATGTGGAAGTATTTTCTTCCTATCAAAGAAATATTTCAAGGTTTCAAAAGTTTCTCCTGACCCCCCCATCTCCTCAAATAACCAATGATTTTCGTCAGGAGCCAAAACCACACTAAACTGGAACTCTGGATGAAGTCAACATTTCTAGTCCATCTTAAGGTGAACAGCTGGAGTCCCAGTTATAATTTTTTGCCGCATGACAATAGATATTTTATGTAACGTTTCACGGTTGCATGCAGTTGGTTCATTGCAAATGTTTCCATTTGGTATTTGAAAATGTAGTCAGAATTTTGCATTTCTTAATCAGAGACCTTCATGCAGGAGATTACTGTTGTGATTAGTCACTATGACAATTTGGAAAATTGGATATTTTTTTTCCCTGCAAAAGTTCATGAATAGGCTTAGTCTTTTACATAACTACAGGGCTGATAGAATTAGCTCTTTTCCAGAGAAAATGGAATAGTAGATTTAATTTCCATTATGTTATTTATTATTCCATTTAAATTAATATTTCAGTGCTCACACTTTTTAGTAGTGTATAAATGGAAATCATACCGTAAGGTTCAAAGCATGTAAACACAAAATTATTATGAACAAATTATGAACAATATACATCAAATCTTTTCATCTGAATTCACCCACCTTGCTAGCTTGGGGTTTTTTTTCTCTGGAAAAAAACATCACCTGTGCTCTTATTTAAATCTTGATAAATTTATTTCAGTTGTCAAATCAGATATTTAATGGGCTTGACATTTTGAATAACTGTTCCCTGGGTATTTCCATTCTCCCTTAAAAGGAAACTAGCATTAAGGGAGAGAATGGATCCCTAATGAAATGTCAAAAATATTGAATATCTGTATTGATTTTGGAGCCTACTGCAGGACATTTTCCTTTAGGGCTGAATAAAAGAAAAAAAAAAAAAAGAGTGGTTTTTTGTTAAATTTGTGCATACTTTTCATATTTTCTGCAATTAAAAACGCCTTTAGATACTTTAAATCTTTTTTAGTCTAAAAAAACTGAAACAATTTCATGAAGCTTTGTGTTTGAAAAACAGAACATTTCTCCATTAAAAAATATCAATTGGAGACCTTAGAGTAGTTCAGTTTATATCTGGGGGAAGTGAAAAGTGATTGCAAAAAAATCTGATGTTTGTCAAGGAAGGATTGCCACATCAACTCCAGTGGATGTTGTAGGGGCTCAGCATTGGAACTCAGGGAACATTTTCATCCCATAGAAGAGCTTGCTCACATGCATAGCTCTTTACTGTGTTGTTATTAAAAAATGTAGCTAGGTTCCAGTGTAGCACATAGCACACTGAAATTCAAAATGAAGCGGCGTGCTGTCAGTGAAGCACATAAAAGATAACAAAACTGTCTAGCAGTCAGACCAGAACTGTATGCTTTTAGTCATTGCTCTTAGATGTTTTCATTTCTTTCTGGGATTCCCTGAGAATGTCAATGGTAAAAATGATAATGAAATAGATACTTTAGTACATCTTCCATAACGTGGGATTTGAATGACTTACTAAAAACCTATTTCTCATTAGCTGTCACAAGCAAGATGAGTCTGAGAACCAAGAACAAATATAAGTGCAATAGGCTGTCTTACTAATTGGACATCAATGTTCAGAGTACAGCTCTGAAAGGATTTGCTGTAACATTTAAGTCCATTATTAAGCTTAAACTCCTAGATGAGAAGACATTTTCTTGTTTACATTATTGACGACATTCCCTACAGGACGGGATTATAACGGGGGATAGTTGTATTCTTTGTTGGATCTTTAATTGCTATAAAAATTACACTGAGAAGCTCATTATGTTTTATGTGGTAAGCAGTGTTTAGCTTCTACATTTTCATATTCCTGATAGTGATGCATAACACATTTGAAAATTCTCTGCCCCAAATAGTATATAACAATGCATATGAACTCCTAAAAGAAGTATTTCTGACTTTCAGGTAATCAAAGCTTTAATAAGAACTGTATGAATTTGTGGAATAGGAGTTGCACTAGGATTGGCCATATCTTTACATGCATTGACCATTAATGACAATTGTATAATTAAAAGCATTAACTTTTACCAATTTGCAATCACTCCCATCTCTACATACTGATTTCTAGTCCATGTTACTAGATGCTTCTCATTCAATTCCATTTGGGCCTATTTCACACCCAGTATTAATACCTTCCTGTTGCTACTGCATAAGGGAAAAGTATCACACAGAATCACAGGCTGGTGGGGGCTATAGAAGGACCTCTAGAGATCACACAGTCCAACCCCCTAAGCAGGTTCTTCTCTATCAGGAACTTATCCAGGTGAGTTTTGAAGACCTCCAGAGAAAGAGACTCCACGTCCTCCCTGGGCAGCCTGTATCAGGGCTCCCACACCCTCTTGTTTCTCCTTATGTTCAAGTGGAACTTGCTGTGATTCTGCTTGTGCCCATTATTCCTTGTCCTATCACTTGCCACCAAAGGAACAAGTCTGGCCCCATTCTCTCGATACCCACCCTATAGGTATTTTTAAGAGTTGGTAAGGTCTCTTTTCAGTGTTTTCCAGGCTGAAGAGCCCCAGGTCCTGCAGCTTTTCGTCATAAGAGAGATCCTTCACTCCCTTCAGCATCTTGGTAACCCCTTGCTGGAAGTCTCAGCCTAGATTCTCTGAACGCTAAGCAGGATAAACACTGTATTTCAGGAAGCACTTAATCTGACGCTTTGCCTGCTGTTAAACCAAACAAAACAAGGCAGTCCTACCTCCTCTCCTTTGTCTCTATTGCTCGTGCACACATGACCTTGTCCCACACACAGTTCTCATTAAAACTGAGGGGGGGTGGGGAACTTTAAAGAAGAAATTAACATGTTAAGTGTTTTCTTTATACACAAATCAAATGAATACAATTAGGACCAAACTAAATATCCAAACTCTTTAACATTATTTCTCCTCCATATGAAAAAATCACTTATTGATGCTTAATAAAGATACGGTAAAATGATGTTACCTTCATTTAAAACTACTGGAAGAAATTTGAAGAGAGAAGAAACCAAACTCATTGAAGGCTCCAGCCTAGCAGAAAATTTGCATTAGGTATGGGTCATAATGTAAATATACAAGCTACAGGACTAATCACTAGCAGTAAACAAATATTTGAAGACAAGGTTTCACACAGCACTTGCATGGCAAGAAATTAGCTATAAAAATCAATTACGCATCATTATCATCAGACACTGTGTATCCAGAAGACTCATCTCAGGAAACACACGCGATGTGGTCAAGGGCAAACATTCTGCAATGGATAGTCCAGCCAGGGACACATTATTTCTTCACAGAGGTCACTAACCCTATCCTCTTGAGAAGGCAAAAAGGAATCTTAAACCAAAGGCACATGAAAAGAGAACAGAAATTCAGCCCATGAATATCATTGAAAAATAAACTCCAACCTGTAAATTATGCAAATAAATTCAGTCATAAAAAGGAAGAGAGAAATTTCTCCTGCTGTGAATTAGCACATTTCACCTGAGACCAGGTTTGTATTGTGGCATTACATCAAGAGAAGAATTTAGACTGCAGTGAAATGTGCTTTAACTCCATTAATGTTCTATATTCAGGTCTGTGGGGACTCAGGGGAAGAATGAGCAGAAGTGGATTCCTAGCTCACACAAAACTGAATTGTTTTACTGTAGTCAGTGTATTAATCTCAGCTCACCTCAGCAGAGAAATAGGTTTTATTAATTTGATTCAAAGTCATTGAAAGCTAGTGGAATTTCTCACTCTGAGTCTGGTCTTTAGAAACAGTTTCTACTCTGAAAATAATCTCTGTTAGAAATAAAATTTTTAGATACCTCTTTCTTGAAGCAGGAGGTATCTTCTTCTGCTCAGTACTCAGTTCAGCATAATAGAGATTTAGTACTTAATAGTTACCCTGGATTATTCTTTTATAAAACTGACATGTAAATACTCATACGACACAATTATTTCATTCCAGTAGATGTACAAGGTTATAGACTGGCATCTACATTCTTTGAGGAGCCTTGAAAATCTCATCCATGATTGCTGTCAATTGCTTTGCTTGGTTTTTGTTCTCTTTTAGAGAATAGCATTAAATTGGATATGTCTATCTACAATAACAGATGAAAACAAAAGCAGAAAGAACGGATGCGTCTGTGGATCTGGAAAGAAGCAAGAATAAATCTTCAAGAGCTGCTGCTTCAAAGATACCTGCAAAGAAGCTCGGGACCTTCTATGCCACGTTTTATTGCTGTGAAATGGTTACGAAGAAAAGTTCAATTCATTCAAAAGTTTAAAAGTTTTCCTTATTGCTGGAGCATTTTTTTCTTTATGAAACAGAATTACCATAATAGATCTCTCCGTGCATTCCCGGTGGTTTCATTGACAAGAAATATTGACAGGAGCTGTTATCATGAAAATCCATTGCATCCACCTCTTACGACTCAACAATAGCTACCACTAGAAAAACAGATCGGAAAGCAATTCTTGAAGGTCATTGTGTAATAGAATAAAGCTAGCCATTACAGAGACTGAAACTGCACCGCTAAAAAGATTTTGTACACAGTGATGAACAGCATCAGACAGCGCTAAATGCAGAGGCAGACAGCATGAAACAGGTGCAGCGTTCAAGGCTGCAGTATGGACCAGCCCAGCTCCTGCACACTGAGACTATAAAATCACAGTCCAAGGCAGATTTAGCTCAAAGCTGAAATCTTGGAGACTTGCAGAGAGAAAGGGAGATAGCAAGTGCACATTCTTCCTTCCAAGGGAGCAAAAATCCAGAAGGCATTTAAAACTGGGATAAGCATATTTCCCCCTTTCTTACTTTCTTCATTCTCCACATTTACTCCTTCATTTCTTTCCCTCCTTCCTACTAAATGGTTACCTTTTCATAGTCCATTTATTTTCTGGAAGGCAGCAAGAAGCCTTTGTTAGCTTTGAAAACAGCCCCACATTTGTACTTCACCCACAGCCCTCAAGTGTATTGGCAGCAGCTGCACATCTCTACCAAGGAAAGCTTCTGTTGTTCTTAATTTCTGCTTGCTATGATCTCCTTTTGTTTTCTTCAAGTTTTATCTTCAGTTAAGTCGTACTGTGTTTTATTGCTGCTGCTTCTGCTTATGTACTGTTGAGTTTTTCTTTCCTGATAACTACAAACAGGCTGGCTATTTGTCATCATTTCTGTGGGGCTATGGGGGAAAAAAAAAACAACCCAAGCAATTCCTTTACTTGAGAATCCTGACATTTATTAGCATAATAAAACCCTCAGATGAAATTGCAGTTTTCCAAGTAATTTCATTTGCAGGGGAACTTACAAGGGATTTATTTTAAAGCCAGGTAAAACCTAGAATGAGAAATAGATGAAACACAGACAGAAAACTTAGAAAGTTTAAGGTAGGAAACGTGTTCTGAAGTGAAAACCATGATGCTGTTGTGATGCTAATTACATCACAAGAGGACAGGAAAAATGAAAATGTAGTATTTCCAAGGCTTCTTATTAGCTGAACAAAAATGCAAGCAGTTCCTGGGAAGTGTATCACTAGAAGTTAATAGCTGTATTATTATCAGTCTCTTAACACAAGTTCCCTATGGAACAAGTTCTTCCATGTTCTGTCTATAAACATTCACAGAATTATGTACAATGGGCAGTCCTGAGTAATCTTCTGGAAACTTTGGAAATTAAATCGCATGTCTTCTTCTCTACTGTGTGCAGCACCTTTCCAAAGATAAGGCAGCAGTTCATGCCTATTTTTTGTTTGGTTTTTTTTGCAGTCCCCAAAGGCAAAACATAAATCTGCAAATATGTCTAGATGTCTAAATACCTCCTTAATTACTCAGTGTCATCTTTAAACCCTCAGTCCTACACAGCTGGCTGCTGCTTTCTGGCCTCAGAGGTAAGTCCAGGAGGACACCTACATTTTTTTTTTTTACTTTGGAAGGTCCTTTTCCATTCTCCTTTAATGCAGAGGTCCAGTTCTGTGATCGAACATGTGCAGCTGTGAATAATCAGAGGCTGAGCTGGTTCTTGACATGCCCATATCAGAGATCGCAAGAACAGAGCTAGTTTCTCAGAGGAAGTAGATGGTAGATACTGGGGCTCTTTGGAGAAGGCAGATTGCACTTAGAGAACGCTGTATTGGAAAACAGCAAAGTGCTCAGTGATTATTTTGCAGAGTCCATATTTGAAGCACAGTGAATTACTCTGTGCTGAAGCTCGACATTCTCGTAGCTGGATTCAATATCTGTATAGATGTGTACGAGTATTACCAGCCTGGATCACACATACTAGCATTCTCTGCTAGGAGACTATGGATCTTACTAGAGGCCTACACAACTGTTACCACATTCAGAATTGAAGAGCTGTTATTGCATTTCAAGAATCCAGTCCCTGGTGGCCTGCAGTTACTTCAACAAAATTCCAAGACCACTTAGGTATCTTGACCTTTTATCTAGCTGCCAAGTCACTTTGTTTCTCAAGATATCAGACAGACAGCTAAAGAATATCCCACCTCTGTCAGCCTACATGCTGTGAAAAGCCCAGCTGTCACCTTACCTGAGCACTGCACACTAAGAACAGCTGCTGCAGTTAATAACCATTGCTTATTCGCTGTGTCCTGATTTGCTTTGTTATGAGTTGCTAACAGCAACTGTTTAAATCCTCCTGAGCCAATGTCCCAAGTGATTAATATGGAAAATGTCCAGCTAACTCTCCATGGAATGTTCATTAGATTCTTCTTTTTGTGGGTCACAAACATTGATGGATCAAATCATACAAAAAGCAACATCAAGAATGAACATTTTCCTTAACAGCAATGAAGTCTGTGTGCAAAAACATGGACCTTAATATGGGACACCTGTACAGTTAATTATGAGAAAATTGTTGCTATTTTTACAAAGGTATTTATTATTATTGCAGCAGCTTAAATGTGCAGTGTGCTATATAGGCTTGGACAAGTTTATTTTCACAGATGAGCTTACCATCTAGACCAAAGCATAGAAGGTAATAGTGAATCAAGAGAAATAACTATTTGAGGAGAGATGGACTTAGATGAGGTTCAGAAGGGAAGTCCCCACTGGGATTTGGAAGGAAATCAGAGATTGCCCAAAGCAGTAGTGTACAGAAGTACACTCAATGTGTCTCTTCTCTAACTTCAGAGGTTCCCAAGAAAAAAAAAAATAATTGTGGAGGTACAGTAACACATAAGGATCAGTCAACTTTACATCTCAAAATATACATCACATAGGAAAAAAGTACCAAGAAACTGCCAATTAAAGGCAAGACTAGGAGACTAATCAATTGACACACAACTGCTTCCTCCATGTCCCACTTCACTCTTGAAACAAATAAGTTGCAAACAGAGTTGTTATTTGAAACATTTCCCTGCAAAATAAATGTTTGAAGCTGCAAAGAACACTTATATACCCAGCTGTTTCTATCTGGCGAGAGTCAGGAGCACTGGAAGGTGACAGTAACAGTTCTATCCAGACTGCAAGGACTGATAAGATACACGTTTCTGGAGGGCAAATTAACTCCTGTGATGGCATTATTGTATAGTCCAAACACTAAGCAATTGCTCCCTACATCTAGGCTTCAGGTCTGTTTTCATGGGATTTAGTAAGTATAGCAAATGGATCGAGAACACATTGTGTGTATCTTCTTTTAAGCATGAAATAGCATGATGATCATGTAATTAGCTGTACCTTGTTGATGGATAAACATGCCACCCCCACCTTCACTCATAGCTTAGCTAAGAATATCTTATCCTAGAACAAAATAAAGCTCGGAATCTCCAGCATGTATCTTTCACATGAAAAAGCAGAAAACATGAAAAGGCCAGCAACGGGAAGAGCTGTGGCTGCAAATCAGACTGTGTTCACTGAAATAACTAGTTTAGAAAAAATTAACTGACCACTTCCTGTACAGGAGTAAAAATTTGTTTTCCAAGGCTCTTGGGCTGCATGAAATTGTAAATCAAATGTGAATTACTTTATTCTGTCTGTAGGCCTGAATTCAAAAGCACAATGATAAATTTCCAGCTATACCTAACCATTTAAACAAGCACAAACTGCAAAAGGACACTTTAAGTTTGCTTCCTATGTTATCAAAAGTGCACCACTGAGTAATGAGATCGTCAACAGAAAGTGACAAACCTTGCTTTGGAAAAAAACAGCCTGTTTACCAATACTGGTACTTCATACAATATTCTAAGAGTACCTCCCACCCACACTTCTTGCTGCAGTTTGCATTTTCAATCTCAGACATTAAGGAAATTAAGATAGGAACTTAGCATTCAGTGCAATTGGCCACAACCCCTGGAAAAATATCTGGGAATAGTCTTCATTTGTAATTTGCCAGTAATTTCTCACCTTTAAAATGTTAGCAATAGGAATAATGATGATAATTCAGATGCAAAAAGAGAAATATTTTGGGCCTTCTAATGAGAACACTTTTTGGCCACAAGACCAGTGGCTTTGGAAGTTTGTTAACTGCTTTTCAGTGAGTGCTTCTGTAGCCATCTATTACTACAGCTACCCAGAGTGCATTCCTGTTAGTCCTGGATCAGTTATTCAAATAAAGGGTTGTAGTCTGGTGGGTTCTTCTCCTGTCCACATGGCTCCAGTAGTAGCTCCCCACCTGAGGATGTGATGATTTCTTCCTAGAAAGAAAAAAACAATTAAAATGTCATTCATACATGTCTATGCCTTTCCTTATCTTCTAAGAAAAGCAGCTGGTAGCAATAAGGACCACCACTCCACTGTAATGGGTAAGCAATAATGAGTAAACTCTTGATAAAGTAAGTACAGACCACCAAAGCGATCCTATCAACTATTTATTCATTTGCTTCATGCTTTACCTCACACACAGTACTAACTAGTGCTGATCAGTGAAATCAGTCAGTGTACAAAGAGGGCTGTGACTTGTACTTCCCTGTAAGTTGCCACACTACTTAAGAAAAACAGCTACAAATGCCTGTACAACAAAGTTCTTACGAGTTAATTTAAGAGACATGTGCAGGCCCTACTCTGCTGCTTCCATAGTCATTGGGATGGAAGAAGCTTCCCCAGGAAGATCAAGCAAGAATTCAGCATTGAACACTCACACACTGCAGTAACAGCTTTCTGACCGATGACGGAGAGGTGATGGGCATTAATTAATTACCCTCACGCCATGTCTGTCATTCCAGTGATTGATGACCAAGATTAATATAAAAAAAAGAAACCTTACTAGAGAAGTAAAGAACTTAGTCCTTGCACTTTTTCCTAGAGTAATGATATTTAATTGTTATTTCTGTAGAAACTTAAGAGTTATAGCTGTACCAAAATGAGCCAGAATTCAGAGTTATATTTTCTGAGATATCAATCCTTCACCTGAATGTTTAGGTCGAAGTCATGGATCTATATATGAGCCTAACATTTTCAAATCTTGCCTGGTTTCTATTGAAATTTGATAGAAATTTGGTGCCTGATTTCCTCAAAACACGTGCAGGCTCCTGCTTGTGGTTCCTTCCTAATCACTACATCAGACAGAGTAAGTTCAGAAAGCTACTACTCAATTTAATTGCTCAATTTAAATTTTTGGAGAAGGTTATGAGGAAGTAAATACAAAGATTTAGCACTTATCTGGGATATGTTATTGCTGCTTTACACACAGCATTTAAATGTGAACAGTAATTAGGGAAAATGCACAGTCACATCCTCTTCTGTAAGAAGTTCTTCCAGCTAATAGTTACCATTCCCTTTTATGCCAGCTGAGTTGCTTGAGTTACCTCTTCTTAATTTTTTCTTTACATCAGAATGAATCAGTTTTAGATGAATAAATGTAACTGAAAAAAAAGCAGTTACCCCAGTTATGCCAGCCCTGCTAAAAGGGAAAAGCACCCTCCAAGTACCTTGTTACTTTTGCGATGGGGAAGTATACTCTTGACAAAAATAGTCCTGAGGAAGCAGACACTTCTCCAAACAATGTAATAATAGCTGCATGAAAAAGCCTCTCTGCAGTTCAACCATTTACATTCAGATTGCAGAGCTGGTGACCAGAAAGCTTTGGGACATTTCACAATGTGCTTCGCCAGAAAGGGCAGGCAAAAAAGCTTCAGAGAAAACCACGTGAGAGAAAGGATGAGATGCCTCCAGAAGTGATCTCCAAAGAGAACAGTTTTAATACAGCTAGACAGTTAAAAGAGAATTGTGTGGTGACATTAAAAGTGAACCAGTTTCTCTGATAGGCTGGCTACAGGGAGAGCTGCTAACTATTACCAGGGGACAGCTAAGAAAACTTCTTTCTTTTTCAAATGTCAGGAACTAAAAGCCATTCTGCTTCTGACAAATGCCCTACTGCGGTCTGTAAATAGATGTATTTCTACTACAGTGATTGCCAAAGATGAGCTGTGATGAAAATATAAGAACACAGCTGGAGCTGAGACAGTTGGAACTGGCTGTCACCATCATCCCTCTCCAGGAGGGCAGAGGATCTACTTTAGCCAGAGCTCCTACACCCTGGGCCTGATAATCTGCATTTGAGATATTGTCTGTGGGCTTTTCTTTCCCTGACAAGGCCTTGGTTACACTCTTCCCACTTGTACTGAGTCTGGCTGGGATGGAGTTTGCTTACTGTGGTGAGTTTTGGATGTGTGGCTAAAACACCGTCGCTAACACCCTCAGATTTTGGCTATTGTTGATCAGTGCTTGCACAGCATCAAGGCTTTCTCTTTTTCCCCTCTAAGCCGCTGCTGACAGAGAATAGGCTGAGGATAAGCCAGAAGCTGGGAGGGGACTCAGCCCAGCTGATTGACTGAAACTGGTCTAAAGATTATTCCGTACCATATAACGTCAGACTCAGCAATAAAAAGTGGGATAGAGGAAGAAGGGCTGGCGAGAGGGGGGCTCATAAGACAAGACCTCAAAGATGAGTAGTAAATTGCGAGACTGTCTTGGAGAATGAGGAATGGCCCTCAGCGCATCCCTAAAAGAGAATCCCTCTGTGTTCCCCTCTCTAATACAAGGCCCCACTTCCTTTACTTTTGTACATTACAGTCCTCACATCAAAGGCTGAAAAATGATACAATTTCAGTGAAAGACCTTTCTGTGATATTTCCAATCTAATTTTGCACAGCAAAGAGGCTCAGAAGTGTTAGCTCTGTCAGCCCTTATTAGTCCACTTTTAGCCCAGGAGAGCATGCACCGCATACAAACCTGCTTAGAAAAGGACACAAATACATGCTGAAGCATTTGCAAGAAGAGAAAAAGCCTTCTGATTCACTGCAACAAAAGATACAAGCTATACATCTTACAGCTAGGTTGACCATAAAACACATATGTATATTCTTTTCCCTGCTATGGTTACTTCTACTTTCCAGTATGGCATCAAATTGCATAGTTCCTCTTTAAATTATTCATTCATTCCACTCAGCTATTGATCTCCACCTAGCAAGTGTTACCTTGTGAAAATCAATAAGATCTGTCAGTGTTGCATGTCGGTTTGGATCTACCCCCAAGAAGCTGTAGAAATTCCCTGAAGCATCAACCAAGAAGTGTTTGAAGCCACTTTGCTGGCGATAAGACAAGGCGTAGCCCCAGATCTTCTCACTGACTCGCACCAGGAACGTTCCTTCGGATTTATTCATCAACAACTCTTCTGCCTCCTGACGGCTGATAATACCTGGCAAGAAAAAAAAGACTATGGTTATGTAGAAAGCAGGTCTGTCAGAGTAAGTCAAATGCAGTCAGTGAAGAGCAGGAGTGAAATTCAAATGGCGTAACTTCCCGAGACTGAAATATTTATAGGAAGAGGTAGAGCTATGGACACTACACTTCTGCTATTTGTTTCTGAAGGTAGCTAAAGGAGTTATGGTGGAATCTGGTTGGCTATGCTTCTCAACTTTCTGGTTAAGAATTGCTTTTTCCATCCTTACTGCTTTTTCAAAGTGCATAAACACAGTTGGCCTATCAGACCAGTAAATTCTGTACAAGTAATCATTTATCAGACCAGTAAATTCTGTACAAGTAATCATTTATCAGACCAGCAAATTCTGTACAAGTAATCATTTAGCAGACCACAGCATAGTGTGGCACTGCAATTTCACTTTGCAATACATTACAGTTATTTGCAATGGTATTGCAATGCTTCTGACTGTGTTGCCTTACAACTGTTTTACAGGTCCTAAACATCTCGAATACCGTGTTCAGTGTTGGGCTCCTCACTGCAAAAAACCACTGAGGGGCTGGAGTGTGTCCAGAGACAGGCACTGGAGCTGGGGAAGGGTCTGGGGCACAGTGTGATGGGGAGAAGCTGAGGGTCCTGAAGGTGTTTAGTCTGGAGAAGAGGAGGCTGAGACATGATCACTCTCTACAACTATGTGAAAGGGAGCTCTAGCGAGGTGGAGGTTGGTCTCTTCTCCCTAGTAATGATTGATAGGACACAAGGAAATAGGCTCAAGTTGCACCAGAGTAGGTTTAGCTTGGAGATTGGGAAGAACTTTTTCACCAAGAGGGTCATTAAGTATTGGAATGGGCTGCCCATGGAAGTGGTGGAGTCCTCATCCCTGGAGGTATTTAAAAGATGCATAGCTGAGGTGCTGATGGACATGGGTTAGTGGTGAGCTTGGCAATGTGAGGTGAGTGATCAAACTTAATCTTAAGGGTCTTTTCCAACAGTATTGATTCTATGATTCAGCTAGAAAGCCTAGTTCAAATTTGTCTGCTAGGCCTAGAGGACAGTAAGCTCATGTCTCATAATTATCTGTGAAATACCAGATGTTCACTTTAATCAGGAACAGATGTTGAATTAGGCCATCCAGAATGTGAACAAGGCGCAAATGTCAATAAATAATATATGAGCATGTTCCAAAGTTACTCCCTGGGAAGCTAAACTTTCTCAAAACAATACATGTAGTATTTAATGGAACTACTTGTCATTGTAGAATCCAACACATGTCCGAGTGAGAATTCCATGGAGTACTGAAAAGCCACACTGTTTTGGTATGATAATAACCATAGCCCAGGGATTACCAATTCACACAAGGAAAAGCCTACCTGAAAGACCAATATTTGGGATGATCTAGTTAAGCTCACATGGAAAATTATGCTTCTGGGAGACACAGGAAGGCACTGAGGAGATCTGTGTGCTACAAGCAAGTACTGTACGATGTTAGGAAAGAGACAAAAGCGTCTCCTTCTTTCAGTTGTCTGCTTTGAGGCAATGGGTTTGTTTTATAGTTTTACTCGGCGCAATGATGAACACAACAGTTCAATCTCAGTGGGGCTCAGAGATCTCTACTGAAATATACTCAGTATTAAGAGCAAACATACACATATATACTCTGCTGAATGATGTATAGTTCACTTTTCTGGAGGATATTACATCATCTTTACACCAGACATGCAAAACAGGCTGCAAACACGCATTTGTTTAGAAACAGAATGGAACTGTTCAGCCAACAGTGGCAATTACTGCACTTTGCAAGGCTACATTGGAAGAGTTCCAGCATGAATTGTTAAAAATTCTTGAACTGTTCAAATGAAAAGAGAGTACTAATATGAGTCCACCTGATATGGTGTATTAAAGTGAAGCTGCATCACTAGATCCCAATACCAGGTGCCACGTAATAAGAATTACACCAAGATTGATTCTGAAATCACATTATTTGTTACAGCAAATATCTAGTCTTCTCTCAGCTCTTTTTTTTTTTTTTGGTTAATTTAAATATACAATAAAAGGCTTTATTAATGGTGATGACTTCTGCTTCCCTGGCAAATCTCTGCTAGAAATGCGTGCAGATGAGCCAGAGCATTCAACAATACAGGAAAGGATAAACAACTCCATCCACCAGCAAACCGTACATTAATTCCAATAATCAATATTTATACTGTAATTCTAGATTGAAACCATGCTGGTAATTTTTGGGATAGGAACTGGATGGTATTACAATCAACTACCCCTTCTCTAAGCAGTGTCTGAATTGTTAGGCAGCCCTGCCAGGGAATGAAGTGGCTGAGACGATTTAGCACCTATAAAAACAAGAGGGTTTATTAAAGAAGAGAGTTGTAAAGAAAAGTATTTGCATTATATGGTGAACATTATTCTTAGGATATTTCTAGGGTCTGAGTGACCACTACTTTCAGGGATGTGATATATAATTCACTCAGCAGCCATTAGTTTCATGCTGAACAAACCATTCACCTGCTCTCAACTCCACCAGCAGCTAAAACACTGTAGGCTTCCACATGATGTTGTCTTCTTTGCCAGACTTTATTTTTGTTCTAAGTGCTTTATATCATTGAGTAGGTGAGAAATGCTACATTTTTCACAGCCAGGTTCTTTTCTGGTTTAATTCCTTTTTTTTTTTCCTGCCAAAGATGATGTAATAATTTATCAGGCAGCTGCCTTCTTCCCTTTTTCTCTCATGATTCTGTTAAGAGTTCACGAGAACCTGTCTCTCCCCACCATATCCTCCCTCTATCTGCCTCCCAGTTCTTTTGTTTTTCACTGGTTCAGTTCTTCAGTGGGTGGTGACTGCAGCAATGGTCTCCCTCCACGCTTTAAAAATCATTATACTTTTCTCAAGACAACTAGAAAAATAATGGCACTGCTCACTCCTGAGATGTCTGTAGCGAAACAAACAACATCTGTGAGACCTCTACCTGAATATTTTAAATTGTTTGAACAGAAGTCAAGAAATGTTGGTTTTCCAAGGCTCTAGTAAGAGGTTTGGAATTAAAGGTGCTCTCATTTGTGCTAGTTAGGATATTAAATGGAAATATTCTCTGGGAAAGAAACTACTGATGCTTTGAAAGTTAATTTCCTGTTTCTCTAATTCTTGCTAATCTCTTAAAAAAGGGAAAACAGAGAACATCTTTCACTTGGTATAAAGCAGCACCATGTCAAAAACACTACTCTTTTCACACAAGCACAACTCTGCAAATCAGTCATTTAAACAAACCCCTCACAATTAATCAATCTATCATCAGTATCATCATTTTAACTCATCATGTGACCAAATACACAACAGCAGGTTTGGACAGCAGTGAGCTAACCTACTGTTATGGCAAATCACTTCCTTCAGAGCATACAAACTGGTTTTATCTATAGCAAACTCTAAAAGAGCTGTAGGGCTTTGACTGGGAGAGGATCAAAAGTGTAAGTAACTCCTCTTGAAAGCGTGGAAACCCTGTCAGCTGGCTTGAGTTTTATTCCTCTACCCCCCAAATGCACTGCATTCATCTACCTATCCACTTTAAACATAGTTTTGCAATGCTTATACATGTTAACATTTTAGATTCTTAGCAAGAGAATAACTTTCTGGAAGACAGTTATTTCTAATCATAAGTCTTTCATCACTAACTGACAGGTTCCTAATTAACAGCTTCATATTTAAATACAGTGCCTGTAATTTGTAAATGATTGGCAAGTCTTAACATTTTTGTTGTAATTATGCTCTTTTTACTGCCACCAATCTTCCAAATAGGAAAAAGAACATCCTAACATTTAGAGCATATTAAGCTCACATGGGAACTGGAGAGCCCATTATGAACTTAGTGTGCACAGCTAAGGAGTTTACAACAGCCTCATAGTAGAAAACGCAGTTCTGAAACATTTTGCAACAACACTTCAGTTTTCTACTCTTCTCTCAGCATTGTCCTACACACATCCTTGAGTGAAACTCAAGAGATGAAATATGTAAGTATTTGCTGAGGGAATGCCACAACACGCATTAAACCAAACTAGAAAAGCTGAGTATCCTTGTCAACAAGGCAAGACTGTATACTAGAAGCCACAAACTACTTTTTGGATTATATAGATAAAGTTACGTTATGTTCATTGTGGTAATCTACCACAATGTCCCATTTCCCATGTACAATAATTATCTGACTATATAAAGATAATTTGGCCTTTAATCATTATTCTGTTTTTCCTATGCATATGTGATTGACTAAGAATAGAGGGACAGCAGGTACAGCTACAGCCCAGAAGTATCCATTTAGCCTTCTGCAGCAGAACCTGTTTGCTTAGCTGATGTTTTCTCCTTACATACTTTTTCATTAGCTTGATGTCAAACACTCTAGCACATGAGGTTTTACTCACAGAGTAAAAGCGTCACAAATACTGGCATGAATAAATATTAATGAGAGCATTCATGCCAAAAGTGCTTCGTGAGCATGATGAAAAGCCTTCCATTTCATGCAGAATTGATTTGTTGAACAATTATGAATAGTCACAGGTAATCAATGAAGAGGAAAGAGACTCATCCTGTTTACACAACTTAAGGTATCTAAGCAAGGAGGTATGTGATTTAGGTCACCAATCAAAACTAGGAGCAGGAACCGAATCAGAGAGAAGCCAATACCAGTATCTCTTTTGTTTTCAATGTGATTAAATCACCACCCATAGGAATAGAAATATTCCTGGTAATCATTACATGAATAATTCACGTGCTAGAGGTCATACAGACACATTACACCCAGAGCAAGTGTAAATAATAAATAGATGAGTAAACACCAGGAATAAAGAGGAATTAGCAGTGAGCTCCCAAATAACCTAAATGACTCTATTTGTCCAACTATACACAGGCAGATCTAAACAGTCATTTGAAAGACATAAAAATGGCATGTGGGTTAGGATCAGTTTGCTCAGCAGCAGGCAATCTCTTCCATGTTTTTTGAGCTGAAAACCTGAGCTAGACAGACACACTTCTATAGCTATCCCCTTTGGAATAAAATGTTTTCCCAAGGGACATAACCAAGTGAATTTTCCAAAAACTTCCAAATAGATTTCCTCTCTCTGAGGCTTAATTTGAGAGTCAAAAGTTGGATTATATCCCACTTGGAAAAAATCTGAAGTAAATTGCAGAACAAACCACTGTAAGAGCCTGAAAATAAAGTTGTATAGAACAGATTTTAGAGTCCTGGTGTTTTTAATCAAAAGAGAAAAGTTCCAGTTTGAGGAGGGGAGAAAGTTTCATCTTTTTTTCCTGCCTACATCATTTTAACAATAAAAATTACGTAGTTGATTTATTGAGACCAAAATACAAGAAAAGGCAATCAGTTTTCAAAGAGATAATCATTGAAGTCAACAGAAATTCTGAAGGGGATTGATGCAAGTGCAGCCAGTATGGTTTAGGAAGAGCTGACAGCTTGTGGTAGCATGCCAGCATTAACACAAACCCCTGTCAGGAAGTGCAAGAATGGCTGCTAAGAACACTAGTCTATGAACCCAACAGAGAGGGTCAGAGATTTCAGACTCCACAGTGACGGTAGATACACATGAGGAACAAACATGAACTAAGATGAAAACTGAAGCTGGGGAACTAAGGCTGGAAACAAATGGTTTGAATGTGTGACACTAGCAACCAGCTCTGGTCTAGGAGAAGGTGAAAAATCCAGCTCCTTCAGCTACTCGGAAAGATCAAAAGCATGAAAGCAGGGAAGGTGAAGTGATGGCTTCCCTGCTGTGCAAAAACTAGAGTAGCTACAGTGTATGCTCTCAAGGAAAAGCAGTTTCTTCATCACTTAAAGCAACAGCTTCCTCAGGTTGACTTTTCCAATTCTCTGCCACAGGTGCAAGCCTGTATGTGGACTCTTAAGTTGACTGAACACGTATATGGTTGTTCATTGGGAAAGACACAATTAATCTACAAACCTATGATGCCTAGACTGAATATGTTATCCTTGAGACTACTGATGTCACGTATTATTTAAAGAACATTGTTATGGAGGTTTCTGGCGTGATCTGCACCTGAAACAGTCAAAGCACAATGTACATACCTAGGTTATACCTTGTCCTTTCTCCTGCCTTTACAGCTGGAGTAGCATACACAATTAAACACATGCACAAATATTTACAACAACAGGATCTTACAGTGTGCCACTCAATAAGGTTTCCTCCTGTCCTTCCCTTTCCTTTTGGTAACAGTACTTTTTTTTTTTGGATAGTGCAAGAAAACAAATAGTGAAAGAAGAAGGTGTGAGAAAAGCTGAGGCTGAAGGATAACAGCTCTGCCTCTGCTATTTCAGAACAGAGGCAATAAAGAGTGAAAAGCAAAGCAAGGAAGTAAATCAAAGACGACTGGTAATAGAAACAAAGCTGTTGAAGCTATTCACCATCTGCTGTTAATGCAGATGAGGCTAGATCTTCAAAAGAGTTCTGTTCCCATTTAGGCATCAAAATAAATGGTCAAGTTTAAAAAAAAAGGCAAATCCAACTCAAAATCTAAAACACAAACCAACAAAACAGCACAATGACCAGTTGTGGGTTTCTTTCCTAAACCTAGCCACTGGTGTCAGGGAAAGAGCCAAAGAGCCAAGTACTGCTGAGTTCCTATGAAATGCTTTCCCTGCTTACAGCTGGTGAGAAAGCAGATATTTCATGCTGTGCTGCATGTTGATAATCTGATTTAAGTCCTATTAAATAGCAGAGTACCCATAAATGTTACTAAATAAGGGGCTATAGGTGTCTGTGCTGATAAGAGAGAAAAGATGTGCAACAGGTCAAAAAAAGCAAAACCTAAAATATGGATGAATAGGCGGAAACCTTACTGTCTGCATAGAACTGCAATGGGAGGCAAAGCTGGGATGTGTGTAGAATTCATCAGGCAAACTGAACATTTGAAAGACACAAGCTGTGTCACTTCTTATCTGAGCACTCAGTGGTCAGCATGAGACCAGTCTCCTCTCTGGGCTACAGAAGCAACATGAAGTAACACTGGTCAGGGAATCTCTGGAGAAACTTTTCTTTGTTCCACATTCACCACCTTTTCTCTTGTGCAAGCTCAGAAGTGATGCAGTAAGATACCCAAGATACAGCTGAATCTGTGCTGCTGAAAGGTGAGCAGGAGTCCTTTAAGCATTCTTCCCCATTCCTCTCGTTTGTAGCCATCCAGGTACACTTCAGATATACACAGAACTGGGAAACACCACATCAGTGAATCTCAGCTACCTCCCAAATGGGCCTTGCTCACTATGGAAAATCCACTCTAGGCTATATACAGACATGTATAGGAAACCAAGTCCAGAGGAATGATTGGTTTCTGATAAGAGATCCTTCATGCAAGGACGATATTCCTAATGCATCATACCCTAAACAGGCTCTCCTTGAAGACTCATGTAGTGCATAAGACTACCTTGAGCCTCTGTACAGAAGAGAAATTACCAAGGAAAAATAACATGTAAAAATATATAGGTCTGTAGAGTTGGGTTTCTTTTCTTTTCTTTTCTTTTTTGTCTTTTTAGTAATATGGGTTCATCTCTGTTCTGTAAGGATAAAGCAGTTCTAAGGGAAAAAATAACCAGAAAACTCAAGACTTCAAAAGCTTTCTTAATTCCCCAAAGCTGAGATTCCTTAAAGCAATTAACAACCTACTGAAATTCTGAAGGAAATGGGTGACTTACTCCCCTGGGAATCCGTGAAAATCCTGTCTAAATGAGTAATGCAGTTATAATGGGTATTTTTCTTCAGGTTTACAGAAAATCAGATGTGCTACATCCATTGTTTTCAGCGTGGCTCACAGTTAATTCCCTATGTACTCTGCAGAAAATATACTCTTTAATTGACTCCTTTAAAGTTCATTCTATATCCAAACTATCACATACTGTAAAAACTCACTGTCAAAATATTTACCCCATCCTCCCTAATCAGCAGCACAGCACATAAAAGACAGGCGGTTGCATGACTTGCCTGAATACACCACTGCTGTAATAGAACTATACATTTTCCTGTTAATGTCTCCTCAAAGCAGAGTGTTGTTTACTTTCTTTCTTCCCATCCTTTCAGATCAGCCTACAGAATGCATTAGCCAGAAGGAACACAAAGATTTCCAACTCTCTCTTCTCTCTGTACATGACTTGTCACCTATCAGGGGAGAAAAGGTAGCGAGAAAGACCTTTAACCTTTCATCTCATATACATATTTCCTGATTTTTTTTCTTTAGAGATAGGCTCTTTTGACCTGAAATCTCTGCATTAAACCTCTCTTATTACCCTTTGACTTTAGTGACTTTTCTCATCTGAGCAGCTTCTGGAGAGAAGTTCTATTCAAAAAATGGAACAGTTAAGTCTTTCCTTTTCAGTGGTTTCTCAGACTGCTCTCTCTGTGTGTAGTTTACCTCATATGATCAGAAAATTGTCAGAAATCTAGCAGCAAGAAGATTTAATTGGGTATTGTTTTCACTAACTAAAGCTGGAAGCATTATGTTCTGGTAAAGTCAATGGAAGATCAACAACAGGGAGGTTCCAAGCACCTAAACAGGAAGCCTTACAGAAAGCCTTACAGAAACAGTACAAATATGCTTACCAACAATGATTTTTTTCTTTGCTGATAAAATGACTGGAAAATAAAAAAGTGGAGGTTAAAAACAAAACAAAACAAATCGGTAAACACTTCTGGGCCTATATAAGCATCCTAGAAGCTGTTACAGGTAATTGAGGCTTCCTGCAAACAGCATGGCAAAGCAAGGTATTCCTGGGGAGACCTGCAAACTCCAAACAAGAAACAAACATGCTTTGAGAAAACAGCAGTACACTAATACCAGCTCAGAGCTTTGTAACAAATACTATCCCTGTTGGATGTGTTCACCTCTTTACAACACAGGTGGGACTGGATTGAATTTTGATTTCTATTATGTGTGAAAAAGAAAGTCAATGATGCAGATCCTATAAGTAAACCTCTGTGATGGGTGTGTGATGCTCTATATGCAAAGTAGATATTAAGACTTTACTGCATCTTCTGAAACATTAAAAATTGCCCTAATTTAAGCTTAAGCTTTTGCTTAAGCAGAAATACTTCACTTGAGCATCCTGACGGCTAGAAGCAATGCAGTGGTGTAATGCAAAAGCACTGTGGAGCAAACAACCTGATTTAAGCTCTGATCCCTGTCCAGCAAAGAGAAACACATTTGTTCTGGTACAATAGTCACCAGTACTGTGCTTTGTGTGAAAATTGAAAAGTGTGGTCATTTTTTATAAGGTTAGTGGCCAGTATTCACCATCTTTTCTCCAGGAAGACAAAATATTTGCATTCATTCCAGCTTATGGGCACAGTATTTGCAAAAGCTTCTTATCTACTTCACTTGTTTACATTACTCACCTTGTTACTACTCATCAAAATTGGAAGATTTAAATGAATTTGAAAATGAGAGAGAAAATCTTGATCTAAATCAAGGAAAAAGATGAGAAAACTGATCTGTGAGAGAAGAGGATGAGATCTATTTTTGTTCTTATAACTCTAGCCATCGTAAGTCCTTGTTCCTCCTCAATACTTCTGAGGCCAGCATGGACGTGAAAAAAACACAGAACATGGAACTTCTATCAAGGCAATTGCACAAAAGAAAACAAAGCCCACAGTGAGATTTTTGTTTGTTGTAGAAATCTATAAAAAGGTAAAGCAGAAGAATTAGTTAAAGATAGACTCTTTGTAGCCTCTTTCTGGCTATCTACAACCTGTTTAAGACACTGACAGATGACACTGTAGGGGAAACACACAGCCCAAAGACAAGAATAGTGCATGGAAAGGCACTACTACAAAGTAGCCCTGGCTGGCACAACACCCCTGCAGAGATATGCCTTTAAAAAGCCCATTGTTGGCCAATAGGTAGTTGCTGGAGGATAATTAGGAGATACAGCTCTGAACAAGGAGAAACTGAGCAAAGTTGGTGAGATTGGGGAGGATTCTTTCTAGAATCAAAGACTCCTTTAAAAAAATTAAAGAAACATTCATATAAAACTAGAAATTATTTGCAGAACAAAAATCTTCAAACACTGGAAATTTAAACACTGAAGGTATTAGAATCAAAATTCATAGAATCATAGAATGGTAGGGGTTGGAAGGGACTTTTAGAGATCACCTAGTCCAACCCCCCTCCTAAAGCAGCTGCATTTGGAACTTAAACCTCCACACACATGCTCACTTAGTGCATGTAAATGGTACCATTGCCCACTTTGTGCAAGTCAAAGACGAGTATGGAAACAACTGCAAACGCTAAAAGTACCATCAGTGCTCCTGAAAAAAACACACTTCTCATCAGATTTTGATCAGCTTGCTGCTCCTCCCTTCTCTCAAGTATGTACATACATTTAACCACCAAGGTTTTTTTTGAAAGCCAGTGCCAGAAAAAAGATTTGTGCTTGCAAATCAACAAGTGTTTAATCTCAACAAGCCAAGCACAAAACTTCTGCCTGGAAGGATAAACCATGTAATTCTTTGAAACAGCACACACATATTTTACCAGCTCAAAAGTAAGCATTACTTTACAAACCATATCATTTCATAGGCACAATTAAAAATATTAAATGCTAAAAAAATATATTATATATTCAATTTAACAGCAGGTTCTATTTCTGTTACTACATATTGGAATATATTGATGTTTCTCAGGAGTAAGATGTTTCTTTCTGTCCTCAAATTTAATTTCAACATTAAAAAAACCCCACAATATGCCAAAACTAATGACATATGGTTTCACTTACAGTCTTGCAGTACTGATAGGTAAATCATTGTTTATACTTCTGAAATGTGAATACATGCATGCTAAGGCCTACAGTCCTTTAAGTTTGCAAATGCAGACTGGATCCATTGTGCAACCAGGCCCTCTGCTAAAAACCTGACCACACTTAAGGTTGTACAGAACAGAGAGCGATAATGCACATTCCTTAAAAAAGCCCATGGTGGTTACCCCACCATTTGCATACTCTGTCATGAATCTAGCACTTCTGGAGGAAAACAGGTGATTTCACGCAGTGCCCAGGAAATTCTTCATGTCTAGGCTGTGACTGTGACATTATACTAAATAAACAATATAATAAATCAACATAATCTCTGGCAGAGCAGTTAGAGCCTGATTTGCCTTGTATGTTGTGGAGTTATGTAATCTGCATCACTTTTGTGATCCATTCATTATACCCATTTCTCCATCATGCTACCAAATACAGAAAAATAGAGAGAAATTAAAAAAATCAGACCTTTGTCCACACAAACTGGACTGAGACAAACAGCTCAGACAAAAAGCTTACTAATAACAGTAATAAAGGAATGGAACTGCAATATGCTATGATTTCATATCAAAAGGAGGATGTGAGACACCAACATTAAGTCTAGTGCAGTTTTCCCACGAGCCTACTGCCAAAGCAGTAAATGCCCATGAAACACAGCCACTGGATTTACTAAATGAAGGAATGAAGTACTTAGATAATAGGAAGGTACTGGTAAATCTCATCAAGTCAAGTGAAAAGTAGCAAAATGAAGAAGAAGATTCTTAAATCACAAGTTAATTGCACTGTATGATGCAGAGATTGACTGCAAGAAGATAACGAAAAGCAAAGCAGCCCTATCTATCACCACATTTTATGGGTACTCCTGCCTTTATCACAGCATCTCCAAGAACCATACAAAAAGTCCAAGTGGGGAAAACAATACATTCAGCCATGAGCTATGTTATAAAAAGCCTGTGCTTTTTAATGGGTGAAACTCAGCGAAAATCAGCAGTGCCACTTTCTCTTTCCTTAGAAAAAGATTTTTAAGAGTTCTTCTCAGGCATTCTTTCCATCCCCACGTTGCCATAAAGCACTTCAACGTGTCTCTTACAAAAGCCGCCCCTCATTACAAAAAACAACGTTTAAGAATACCCTTGGCACAGAGTTAAGCTTGACACAATTTCTGTGAATCAAGATTAAGAACAACACTTAAAATTTTGACTTAGAAACTGAACTTACTGTCTCTATTAGAGGGTTGATATATTTTATTTGGATGTGATAAAGCAACCAAAAAATATAGAGTATAGCTTCAGGCAAACAGGAAATACACCTTAATCTGACGTATATAGATGAACTGAATAAAAAACACCTTTGAAGAGCATCTGAAGAACAATGAAAAAGAAGACAACTGGATTGGCTTTAGACTAGTCACTAGTCACTGATACTTCTATAGATTCAAATAGTTCTGTACATGATACATCTCTGGAGTAGAAATAGTACCAAATCAATACCAAAATTGCTTTCCATAAAGGTAATCAAGTTCTACCTAAAACAAACAAATGTCACAACTACTACTTTGAAATAGAGAAATGAGATTTCAACATGTGTAAGGGCTATTAGATATCCAAAACCTGCCTGTGGGTGTTCCAAATCACGTGCATCCAGGTTTAGTCACATCAACTGACATTTGCATATCTTGAACAGCAGAGTATGGCTGTGTGGGAAAAGTTTTGTAATTCTACTGGTTCATGTTCAGAAGTAATGTCTAGGTTGCTCCTGGTTTTGAGGATTAGGGATGTCTTCTTGGTCTATTGCTAGTTTAAGTGGCTTTATGCTAGTATTGATTTGGTATTCAGCACGCTGAGAATGTATTATGACTACACCTTCATTAATTTAGTGGTCGCACTGTAAGAGTATTTGCCCAGCAAAGGGACATTGAAATGTTGAGAAGTCAATTGAGTTACAGGGTATTAAACAAAATCCCACATTACAGCCTCTGACAAGCTGCTAATTTGCCAGAGGTGCTAATGCTTTCCACTGGCCTTTCTATATTGATTTGTATTGATGTGCCTATGCTATTTTAATTTGAATTTGATTTTTATCCGTGTATATGGAAGTTAGATTTTGACTCTTCATTGCACCCAGCAAGACTCATTAAACCTCTAGTTCAACCTCCAGCTGCATAAGCAACAAGAGTTGACTTTTTGATTCTGTGGTCCATTCTCCATCAGCCCTGGAAGAGCAGCCCAAGGCTCATTCGGGTAGGTAGGGACCAGACTGGCATCACAACTACAGTGCAGTGAGCTCCAGCTGCAATTTTTCCATAGCATGTTTCCTTATACCTTCTGAGCTGAGGGTTGCTCTATGCTCCTGGCATGAAATTTAATTTCAGTAAGAACCCAGACTATTGTTACAAAATTGGTCCACAGGTAATAGCCAATTTGACACATTACCTTGAATACATTGACTAGATAGCAGCTGATAATGAAAATTACACAGCGCAATTGGCTCTGCAATCACCACAATGATTTGTGAGTACAAAGTATAAAAACTTTTCAAGAGACTTTAATTATAACGTTCTTGATTGTGAATTAGAAGAAAAGCAGTTGAATGCGTTCTCAATTTGTTTTTTAAATAATAAAAAACCCACTTGATTATTAACAAAAACACATCCCACACTCAAAAGTAACAGATCAACCCTTCTCCTTTTTAGCATGAAATGAACAGCTCCAAAAAGTAGGATAACTTTATATGTACACAAATACACACATTACTCATGGTGGTCTTCAAAAGCATGTAAATTTTCAGATTACCTAGAACGCTATCACATCTCATGGGTGTTGAAGAAACTGCCAAGATACATTTTCCATAACCCTGATTGACAACTGTAATAGTAAATCCCAGTGCCAGCAGAGCTCACTCAATAGAAGATGAAAAAGAAAAGTCATAGTTAACATGGAGCCCTGGAATTAAAATTTTACGACAGATAACTAAGCAGAAAATATACTGTATTCTTTGCTTTCCTCGATTATTTTTTTTGTAGGAGAAGGAAAATGGTTTTGCCCCAAATATGTTCCATTTGTGTAAGGTTTAAGAATGCAAAAGTTTTTTAGGTACTTCAGCAGTCAAATCCCAAATCTATTTACATCTGTGAGAATCTTCCAGATGACTTCACTGAACTCAGAAGAAACCTTTCTACATGTTTTTTAATCAAGTAAACATTAGGACTCTTATTTCTAAAAGGGATACAAATTTATATTGTGCTTTATTTGGAGCATGTTCCCATATTAGAAGTAAAATAGCAGTTCCAGATCATTTTCTGAGTGTGGTATTTTCTGTAAGTACTTCAGAAACTATACTTTTTAATTTTTTTTTAATGGAGCTCAAGAAAAACAAATCCAGGCATAATACTGATAACTAATTTTTCATCTCACACACTTGTCTAGATTTGGGAACTTTAAGCTAACTTTGTTAATTACAGTGCTTTCCAGCTGCTTGCAGCATTCTTGCATATTGATTTAGTCTACTGTTCCTCAGGGGAAAAAGCTACCTTTAATCACTCAATAAAGTGAACCAGACACTGAAGCACTGTTGAAAGTCAAATGAGAGTAACATTGGGACAGTAAAAACTTTACACCTAATGAGCAGCAGTATAGTAACCATGTGCAGCTCTCACAGTGATGCAATTCTGGACATCCTCTGGGGTTTGACCCAGTTCTCAGCTAAGCCACTAAACACCAGCTACTAAATAACCTCATTTCCTACCAGCACTGGAATTAAGGTGCATGAGCGGGCAGTTAGGCTCAGACTCTCAGCAGGGTAATCTCATTTACGTGTTTGAGAAGCCAGAAGTGGCTTCAGTGGAGGGACCAACTTCGTGTGAGGTTCTGAAAACGTTACAAACAGAAGCAAATGGATTTTTTTACTTTAATTTCTAACACAAAGTCTGGAATTAAGAGTCTTGCATTTATGCTGAATTTCATCAATGAAAACATTCCATTTTACATGATACAAGGATCTGGATACAGACAGCAAGTGTGCAGAATTATTTCTTGCTACCTTAGCTCTCAAAGATTCCGTCTTCATCCTGTAAACAGCAGCATGGTTAAGAGAGAAAACAGGAGAGGCAGCTTTGTCCAATGACTTATCTCTTTCTTGTATCTTGGATTGAAATATCTATAAAAGTTTGCAGTTCACTTCAAATACAAAAGATTCCTTCTATCAGGCATAATGGAATGAATTTACAATCACCACATGCACTCATGAAAGATCTTGCTGTGTTTAATTGTGAGAAGCAGTGGCAACAGCAGTGGCAGAATATTCCATGGAGAGATATATATATATATTTATATAACTGAGTCCTCCCTGTCGTGAACTAAAAACTATTGTGTATCATATTACAGATGCTAATCTTGGATCGAGAGGTAGTGTAAGATCCAGTCAGAGCCAATGCTAATCAACATGTTCATCTGCACAGCTCTTTTGGAGTTTTACCTCTTAAAAAGATTCACAAGTTTGTGATTTGACAGTCCAATGAAATGCCAAGAGAAGAAGGAAGAAATGACCTTTGCAAAATCAGAGAGGGAAGAAAGGGAGCTGTCATTACCTTAACTTTTGCAGGGGAAGGGCAAATTTGTTTCCCACACATCACCCCATTCTGTCTCCATGCCACCATCACATGGTGAAGTTCTACATACAGATTAGCAGCCTATAGAGCTGCAGAAATTTCTTCTCTTTGCTTTTTCATCATCTCCTACTGTTTATCTCCTGTGATGAAAGCAGCTAAAGTGTCAGAATTTGCTCCTAACTGGGTGAACTGGAATGAAGCTAAACCAGCCACGTGGTTTTGTCCAGCCACATGCTTTCTCCCCCTGCATGATTACTCACAGTACCTGCTGCTACCCTGTTTTAGGGAGTTGTGTTTGCTTAGCAGGGAAAATACACTCTTTCAAAGCAGATGACAAACTAATAACTTGCAATCTTTTGCCTTGAGGCTGGATCAATAGGAGTGCAGTTTTAACACTTCGTGTAGCAAGACAGAAACACCAGTAAGAAGGTCCATCTGCTGGGAAACCAGTTAAGTCTTCTGACCCCGGGCCTGCAAGTGTTTGCTGTGAGTTAAACAGAAAGTACTGCAGATAAAATAAGTACAACTTAGTCTAGCATAAGCTGAAGAAAATACATGGAAGCCTGTAAAATGAAAAGCATGTTATTGTAGCTGTGCAAGCAAAGGAACAAGAGCTGAATGCACGGCTGATAAACAGTTATGGACTAACAATATACAGGATATCAGCAATTCATCCAAGACTAACAAGGTTATACACAGGACACCTGTGGGAGCCTAGAGGGGGCGATCAGGAGGAATCCAGATACAGCCTTTAAAGATACTCAGTATGAGCTGAATGCCTTGTGCTGGTAATGACTGACGTTAAGTGCACCTTGTGCATGGATAAACTAGCCAATTAGCACGTACACTGTTGACACTGAAAGGAGAAAACACAATCCAGCAAGTAAGGAACAGACTACAGTATATGTGGAAGGATACCATAGCTGAGATTCAGGCTGCTGGACAGGTGAACAAGGCCTTCTGGGTTGGCTTTTGTCACTATAGTCACTATAATTTCTGCCAGTCTTAGCATAAACAACCTTTGTAGCTGTCAGGGCTTTTTACCTGATCCTAACATTCCTTTTTTTTTCTTTAAAATGAGTCAAGTTTAAGTCTTTATACATGATTTCTTCCAAATGCTCTTCTATCACTTGGGTTTTATAAGTAATCCTTCATTTCCAAACACTAAGAGCAGAGCTCTCCATTCGGGAAAACCTCTCTTTTTTGTTTTACGTAATGTGATAAAGAAAGACTGATTGAAGGAGTTGCAGTAATAGAGAAATGTACTCACACACAGTCCAGCTCGATAAGGAGATAGTATACAGAACTGGAATGTAAAATTACAGGTAAATCCATTAAGTTACCACCATGGCTTGCTACATGAGATCATAGTTGCTCACTATGTCATGGTCTAACAGTTGCAAGTGGAGAAGAAAACCTTGAAGTGTTTTAAATTAAGGGAGTAAGAAGTCTTCAGAATATAAAGCAATTAGATTTTCAATAGCAAAATATTCTTTTCATTAAGAGATTAGTAGATTCACCTGGAAGTAAATTCTATAAAAACGTTGGTGCATATTCTTCACAAGTGCAAAGAATTGCCTGGCATAAGCTTGAAAGGACTCTCTTTTGTTTCTTCTGTTTTTAAGCCTTTGGCTGTCAGTGCATTATATGGGCACTGCACCAGACCGGTTCATCTCCATGAAACCCTTAACACTTGTTTCCCCTTTGTGGTGAAATGCTCTTTACTATCTCTCATTTTTAGTGTCTACAGTACATGTTCAGAAAAATTGCTGCCTTCTATCTTTAGAACACACCTAATCTTTAGAATATAGCTTCCAGTTAAAAAGCAGCCAAGAAGGACAATGTACTGTAAAAGAAAGCTCGTTTTACATTAGCAATTAGCCTATTTACATTAATTATTCAATTGCCTGATTCTACAATTTCCCTGCTGCTCTCTTATGCTTCCTTTCTTCTTACAGCTCACATTACCTCACTTTGATACTTTGCCCCCTTCCAAGGGGAGCCATGAGTCTAAAACATTTATCTTGCTTGCTAATAACCTGTCTGTGTAGACACTTTGGAACTGTAATGGCATGTGAAAAACAACTCCAAAACCTTCATAACAACTGACAGACTGAAACAATCATTGTGACCTAAGTGGAATGACTTAGTATACAAAAGATCATCTTATTTCTCAGAAAACAGCAAAACGCCTCTCATGTCTTAAAGAAGAAGCTGAGAACTCAGAGCTGATGAAGTATTTGGGTTTTGCCATATGTTACAGGTCTGTCTTGAGACATTGATAAGCTAGTACCAGATTCCACCACAGGATCTAAACACTAAACTGCAGATACTGTACTATCTTTGAAAACTACTATCAGAACATTCAGTAGATGTTTAATAGGAATAGATTCCAAAAGTACAACAAATAGTGTTCCATTTCACAGCAAGTAAATAGATGATCATGGCTCTAATAACCGTGTGTAAATCCACCCATACAGGGAAAATACAGAAAACTGAAAGGACAGACTGGTTCATGTATATAAGTGCATGTGTGAGTTATAAACATTACTGCTTCATAATTATTTCAAAGGAAAGATACAATATTATTGCTATTTAAAGGCTATGGTGCAAAGACAGAGTGAGTGTATCATCAGTCCTTTAAATGCCAGACAATGATTTTTCCAGCCTGACTTGTCTCATTCTGTGTTTAGCAGCTCCTTTATATAATACAACAGAGGGCTCTTATTCATCCTGCGTTACCATTATGATATGAATATCATTCATCTCTGTGTCTGAATTCAGCAGTGATGAAAAAGCAAAGGACTAATCAGTCTTGGAAACCACCGTGCTCTGTTTCACCACAGACAAGGGACAACAGCGGTGAGGGCCGCATGTTCCTCCGTGCTCAGGCCTCAAAGCGTGCCCAGCCTAGTCTTTAATGGAGGGTTGGATGGTGTTTGGTGCTCAAACTTGTTCCCTATCTGTTCTTTTCAAGATTCCCAGCAAAGGCAACAGTCATTCCTACCCATAGCTGAGGACTGATGGTTAATACTCATGGCATTACTTGTTTTACACAATATCTGTCGGCCTGTGTTGACCGGGGTGTATCCCTGCAGCAGTCACCAGCCACCCAGCCTGCAGATATTGAAACAGCCTGTCACAACTCTGCCAGTCTTCTCTCTCTGAGAACAGCCTGGAAAAAAAGAAAAAAAGAGAAATCTACATATATATATAAAGAGAGGGAGACAATCTCTTCTAAATCTCAGGAGTGTTTTATTAATCTTTCCCAGATAATAAATTTTGATATTGTGTAACTCTTTTCATTTCACACTTTCCCTTCTTCATTTGCCTGCATGAATACGTGATCCAGAGCTGTGCTGCAAATGTGTGCAAGGTGACAGGTACATTGTAATTGACAATGTTTATCTTATCTGGTTTTATCATCTGAATCAGGAATTCTCTTATTCCATTCCAGATGTTTCCCAATCACAGGGTGTTCTAGATACCAAGCTTTGCATAAAGCTCTTTTTTGGACACATCTTTTGAGGCTCATGGAAGACAGTAGAAAAGCTCTCAATTAATTCAGGTGATCTCTAACAAGATACTGTATCAATTTTCCCAACAAAGTACCCCATTAATCATTGTTCTAGAAGGGAAAAAAAAAAAAAAACAAAACCTTTGCAGACTCCTGATGGTCAGTTTACTTAGGCAGAGAATCAAATTGAAGAAAAAGAGAGGTAACAATAAAGCAGTGAATTAGAAAACAGATCACTATTGTCGAGAAGGCTGTGCTCTACTGCTGGATTTACAACACTTGTTTTACATCTTCCTAACATGCATTTAGTGAATGATTGGAAGGTTCTCTAAGAGCAGAAGAAACAATGTGCTTTTGTGTTCAAAGAAGCAAACTGTATTCACTGTTAGATCTTTTTCAAACCAAACCACTACCATTTACATGTCCCTCGGAAAAATATTACCATACAAGCTACACTAAGATGTACTTCCCAGTTCAACTCTGTCAATATGCCCAGTGCCGCTGCTGCTGCTCAAGGACTCAAGATTAGTAGACTTTCAGAAATACTAGGTCTCGAATCCTTTACTGAAAGCATCTGATTTGCAGAAGCGTTGTTACTATATAGGTCTGCTAGATTTTCCTCTCAGAAATGTTTATTCCTGAAAACAATATTAGCCATCTGAAATTAAACCTTGATCTATAAACATTTGCAACATGATCCTGCTAAACTGGAAATAGTCTTCCTTGACTCCCCTGACCTCAGGGATTATTGAGCTTCTGCTTCTCTAAGCATTTTTCAGTCTATCCTTCAACTTGCTCTGATCAGCTTCTTCACAGCTTGCCACTCCCTTAGCCAGTTACTGCATTGCCACCCTGACTTCCCTCAGTAACATAGTTCTCCACAATAGAAACCGTGTTACTGCAATTACATTTTAAAGGTACAACCTTTAGGGCAACTACCTCATGTTTCCAGATCTGTGATATCAGCCTCTGAACTTTCCTTTAACCTGAAGGCAAGTACAGATCTGACAGTGCTGCTGTAGATGCTGAGCAAACATGCATACAGACACCTCACAGACAGGCAAGGAATACATTCCTCATTTTGTCATACCATGTTATACTCACTATACATCTGAGACATTCCTTTTATATCATGGATAAATAACATCAACAATCATAAAACATTTGTCTCAACTAAAGCTGAGGAAATACTTAAGAGATCAGCCTCCCCTGCAAACAGCAGCACTCTTCTGTGTTCTGAATGGAAAATAACCCAAAGCAGAACAGAATATGAGAGAGCGAAAAGATCTGATGTGAAAACAAATATCAAAAATAACTGCTGACAAACCAGTGCAAATAGAAAAAATGCTGAAACAGATTTTAAGTAGAAGAGAAAGATTGAAGGACAAATGGAAGAAAGAGCAAGCAAATAGAAATATTATCTGTTTCAGCCATCAACATCCTTTTGTTAAGTACTTAAAGGAGAAAGAGGCCCCGAGTTTTGTTTTCATATGGAATTCTACTCCCAGTGACTTATATGTGTAGTAAACTAAAAACTACAATTTGCTAATGTTTGTAATAGAGTTTGGTGAAACTCTTCAACATATCAGGAAGGCTGGTTTCTTTCCCTTTTGTCATGAGTCACACGGAGGTTTGAAAAGAAAAATCCAGGTCAAAGCTCAACTTGGCCAAAACAATGAGCATGTTTGCCTTTCTAGCCCTTTCAAGAGAGATCTCCCATACTAAACACCAAATGACTCCCCAGCTTTCCAAGTGTATACAAAAAAAATTACACTGTGGTCACTAAGTGAGTTTTGACTGGGATGGAGTTAAATTTCTCCCTAGTAGCTGGTACAGGGCTTTGTTCTGGATTTGTGCTGAGAACAGTATTGATATCACAGGGATGTTTTGGTTACTGCTGAGCAGCATTTACACAGTGTCAAGGCCTTTTCTGCCTCTCTCCCTGCCCTGTCAATGAGGAGGCTGGAGGGCCACAGGAAACTGGGCAGGAGCATGGCCAGGACAACCCACTCCAAATAACCCAAGGGTTATTCCATACCACAGGAGATCATGCCCAGTATATAAACTGGGGAGAGTTGGTCAGGAGGGGTGTATCACTGCTCAGACATCAGTCCGTGGGTAGTGAGCAACTGCTTTGGGCATCACTTCTTTGGTTTGGGTTGTTTTCCTTTTTTTCCCCCTGTGGAGATTATGTTTCTCTCTTTTGTAATATTCCTTTACAATACATTTCTTATTAACTTTTTTGTTGTTGTTATTATTATCTTTTATTAACTTTTCATTCACAAACCATTCTTATCTCTAGAGTTTTACTCTTTTGTGCCTGATCCCCATCCTACTGGGTGGAGGGGAGCAGAGCGAGCAGCTGTACGATGTTCACTTGCTGGCCAAGTTTAAACCACAACAATTAGGCAGCAGTTCTTTCCACAGAAACAATCACCCATCTTAAGGATGACGATATTATTGCCTGTTGGTTCAAGTGGTTAGTCATGACTCTGAGCTTTGCAGAATGGCTTTCCTCTGTATTGAGACTGAGGGGAGATCTTATTAACATTTACAAATATCTAAAGAGTGGGTGTCAGGAGGTTGGGGCATTCCTTTTTTCTACTGCAGCTAGCAACCGGACAAGAGGTGAAGCTGGAACACAAAGACTTCCACTTAAATATAAGAAAAAACTATTTTACTGTGAGGGTGACGGAGCAGTGGCCCAGGCTGCCCAGAGGGCTTGTGGAGTCTCCTTCCTTGGAGGTCTTCAAGACCCACCTGGACATGTTCCCATGCCACCTGATCTAGGTGAACCTGCTTCTGCAGGGGGGTTGGACTAGATGATCTCTAGAAGTCCCTTCCAACCCCTATCATCCTATGATTCTATGATTGTCAATTTCTTATACAGGTGAGTTATGTTCTGTCGTATTTTTGTTCATACGCAAAAAGAAATATCTATATGTCCTGCTCCCCTGAATGCAATACAAAACAACCAGATGTAGAACATCTTAAATATATACGTTGCAATCTTTGTTTTAATAAGAGGTAAATTGGCTGATTAAAAAGTTTTTTAGGTTGTTTTCCCCCTTCAACCTCCCCCTGCCCCCTGATTGAAGGGCAATTCAATGAAGAGAATTCTTCTTTCTTTCTAGAAAAAAAGAAGTTAAATTATGTCAGTACTTCCCAATATTTTGCTCCATTGTTGGTTGTTTATTTTTCCTCAAAGTTTGTCTACAATGTTTATCTACATTAGGAAGTGTAACCCAGAGACTGTATAACACTACAAAACACTATTGCATCTGATGTTTAGCTTTCACTCCTCCAGGAGAGTTACAAGGCAGCTGAGTTGTTCACTGAGGATCACTGGGTGTGATCAGAGTCTCAGAAGCTACAGCAGCTAACCCAGCCAATATGTACCAAAGCAGCATTCATGTGGATCTCTGCAAAGAAAAATAGGGAGCTTTGTGCTGTGAATCGATCTTAACTATCTTTGTCAGGTTCCTTGAGTGGAAGAAGAACAAATGAGGTACTGTGCCCACTTTTATAAATGTCATTGGATAGTTACAGTTTCTTAAGGCATGAACAACATGATCTGAGAAACTAGAAATGATCATGAATTCCTCATTTCTTGCAGTGATTAACAGCCTTACACCACTGAAGTTAGGTGCTTGAAAGACTGCAGCAGATATTATCCGAAGCCCAGATGTCTTCTTAACTAAAGGCCTAAATTATGTTCATAACTCCTCAAGTCCATTTATCTGGATGTGGACTCCTCACAAGCAGGGAGGACATTTACCATTGCACTACACGGTTGAAAATACTTTGGAACAACATCCACAGATGAAATTTTAATCACTTTGTCTCTCAGAAAGAAATCACACCAAATGTCTTCTGTAAGAAAACAAAATACCCTGTCTGCATCACTGTTCATAAGAAATAAAAATATGTAGCATTTACAAGTTATTCATGACTGACTGGTGCCTTTGACCAATTAATCCTATGAAAATAGCAGCTTGCTGATGTCTTTCAACACAGAAGGATCTGTGTATCATAAAAACTAACCTGAAATACATGAAACACCACACTTGTTCAGAAGCCTTCCTTTCCTGGTTCAGTTTAGAACACCCACACATCACCATCTTATGCTTAGAGAATAATGAGAATAGGCTCAGCTCAGTGCTTTGAACAAGTAAGTATCACTCACCAAAACCAGTGATGAAAAAATATTGAGATTTAACTTCAAAGTCTTTCCAGCTCCTCAGTTTTATGTCAGCTATTAATCCAGATTTTTTTACATGTTTAAGGAATATAAAGATAATTGCTAATGCCTATGAAAGTCAGTTATCTTACCTGTGAATTTGATATCAAAGATTCATCTGCATAGCAAATGCTACACACAGAGCAAAAGCCTCAGGGATGCTAGGAATTCCAGTAGATATGGCAGCAAATTATGCATCTGAACAGGAATTGCTCTTCCCATTTCATGAAAGCTGCCTAAATCATACACTCACAAATCCTTCTGAGAAAAATCAAGATCTTTCAATAATTTCTGTTTGCAAAAGAAATAAAAAAGGAAAAATGCTACCTTGGTTTAGAAAGGACAAGTGAGATTAGACAGACAAGAGTTCAAGTCCTTCCTGCAAATCAGGTAAAGCAAAAACTTGAATGTCAGTCATCCACATAACACACCACTACAGTATTTGCCAGTTTATTTTGGAGTCCTCATCTAATTATGGTCTCATCCCTACTGCTTGGTTTGTTGTTTTACAGCAAGAATATATTGGCTAAAATATTCCTGGAAAAAAAAAAACCCACTCAGGTTTGTGGTATGAGTGACAAATTAATCTACTTAATCAGAAAAAAAGATAACAGGAAAATCATATACTAATCACAGGAATGATGCAAAAATCTCATTTTCACTGGGTTTCACAATGTCAGTAGATGTTTCTTTTTGTGATGAAAGCTGGCAAGGTTTATTTCCTGAGTGTACGCTTACAGCTTTATTATATAAGAAACAGATGATCAGGGCCTTACCATGAAACCATTGAGCAATCCTGTTGGTGTTCCTCTCAAACCCAGCACGGCGAGGAATCTGCTCCTCTTTGAACCAGCGGATGATGACATCTCGGGAAAAGGGTCTAGAAGGACGTTCCCAGATGTTACTGCATTGAAGAGCAAGTAATGACAGAAGAGAGTCGTACAGAGGATTAGCAGTGTATCAAAGCAAGAGACAAGATTATCATTAATCTAGTTTTTTAGTACCTTTACAAAACACAACTCACAAGTGGTCAGCACAGCTGCTGTTCAGTCCAGCTCACAGAACAATTATGACCTCTGTAAAATTATTTTGAGTTTTTACAGAAACCAGGGTATTTTGATTTTACACTTGCAATGGAATCTGAATTTCTTAAGTACAGAACTTAAACTGAAAAACACTTCACCACAAAGGAAGCAAGGAGCATTTCAGTCAGCTTTCCTTCTCCACTTCATTTTTATTCCAATGTACATATTGACAAGTAAAATTTATTCTTGTGCCTAGAGTGTACTCCTTTTCACTGGCAAGAAATTCTAAATCACAATCAGCTATAATAGATTGTGCATCCAAACCACTGAGCATGAATAGAGGGAATGTTTTGTTTAAGCTCTTATGTTCCCTTTGAATTCTCTCCTTGCCAGCCTCCCTGCTTCTACTACTTTCTATGCATTTTAGATTATTTTAGCTAGTAGGAGGCAAATCAGGTAAAATATGTGGAAAATCCATCCAGCCATCCCAACTAAGATCCAAGGTATATTATATCAAATGAAAGTATGACTACATTCCAATTAATCATGCAATCTCATTTACCTTGGTAACAGTAATAAAAGAGAGGTTTTACAATAGATTTCTGAGTGCTCAAACTTGCTCAAATTACTTTGGTAATTTGTTAGCACAAATTATGATTAGGATGAAGGCTAGTGCAGGTTTGTTTATCTGTATTGTAATTTCACTTTTATTTGGCGAGACTTACACTTCACAGTGCCCCAGCACAGTAGCTGGCTACATACTTCTAGCTTTCCTGTTCCATGTGCTGCCAGTTAACGTTGTCTGTATCTAGACAATGTAATAGAGAACTATTACTAAGATTACAATGCCAGCTCAGAAGGCACCAAACAGCATTAAACTAATTTGTGAAGTAATCAAGAACCCCTCAACACCAATCAAGGTTCTGCAGTTCATGACAGCAAGGTGCTCTTTACAAAGGAATAAAAGCAAAAAGGCAGATGCTTTCTGCTTGATGATAAGCCACCGCGTCTTCCTTTCAACTTGTCTTACTAAAACTAGTGCTTGATTCTGTTGATGTCAGGTGATGGAGCCCTTAGTGAATGTAAGTTACTGCTAAATTACACAAAAAAAGTCTGAGTAGATTTGACCGATATTCATCCTAAAATTTGAAGATAAAACTGTGAGTGAGGGTAGAAAATGAGAATTCAGTTATAGACATACAAAAACCCCCAAACTACATAAGTGTTTCTTTTTTCTGGTTTTGAGTATTTTCTATAAAGAAACAAGAAACCCAGTAGGTCCCAGGCTCCTACAATCCATTCTCATTTTTTAACTCATTTCTCTCTAATTCAGTTTAGTTTAAAGAACTTGTCAAATTCATCATTCTTTCTTCCCTGGGTCAAATCTCAAAATTACTGTCTCAGTTTCTATACAGCTACTGTGGTTGAGCCTCTACAGCAGGGACAGAAAGAAATACAACTACAAAAATAAAAAGACAACAAACCACAGTAGGCAAAAGGATAAAAGAGAACAAGCAGGCCAAAGTTTCAGTGCAAAGTGAACATTGAGCAAAATAAGACAGACAGTAGGGGGGAAAAAAAAATCAAATGGAAGCTTTATAAACGACATAGAAATTATCGGAGAGAGACATCTCAGTTAAAAATAACGGAATACCATTCTTCATGTGGCTTGTAAAAGCAAAGGCAAGGTATGCTGAAGAACTTAGACACATAACACTGCACTCGTATTTCCTTGAAGCAAAAATTGTCTCTCTCACTAGTGGTAAATAACATACCATGCATCTCCTGCTTGACCTTCCAGGTCACTGTCAAAGTAAAATTATAGACAGATACCTGTTGCTGCTCAACCACACCACTCTTAGTATGAGAAGCTGAATTATATACATTTATGTATATACACTATTAAAGCACATATTTAAGGGAACTTTTCTTTTTCTTGATAGCTTTACAATCAAAATATGGACAAAGACAAGTCTGAAGAGGTAAGAAAAAGAAATACTACCTGTTTTTTGTAGTATAGGCATAGCTTGAAAAGCAATAAATAGTATTGAACATGAGATGGACAATGATCAGAACATTTCTCATTTATCTTTAGGACCGTTTTGAAAAGGATCACATCCACTACCTTGAAACTCTGTGGTAAATAACCTCACCTGGGAAGCTCAGAACTTTAAGTCAAAGTTACAGACTGTATTTTTCAAAATCTGCCACTTTTGCTAGTGTTTGTGTTACTTCCATCTGAAGAGTTTGGAAAAATTATGAGATCATTTATTGATAAGTTGATTTGATGATAACCTTAAAATCCTGTTCTCTCTCAGTGAAATTCTGATTCTTCCTCACTCTGAGAGTTTTGTCAACTCTTACCAGAGAGCTTTTGTGTATCAACAAAGTACAGCAAAGAACTTGTCTAGTCAGAACACATTTCCAAACAACGAGGATCTGATTGTCTCTGGTGCTACACTGACTGTAAACAAAGCCAACGTAACAGGATTCTTTCCTTTCTCAGCTTGGATATTGGTTGTTGGGATTTTTACATATTCTCTCTTTTTTTTTTTTAACATCCTACCAGTGCTAACATTGCCTTTGTCACCACATAAAACTAAACTAATGGTTTAAGAAATAACTAGAAAAAAGAATAGAGCGACTGATCAATTTTCTAGCATTTGTCTCCCAGTTTGGATACTTTTGCAGTTCATGGCACTGCCTAAATAGTCAGATAATCAGGGGACTGGAACATCTTTCATACGAGGAAAGGCTGCAGGAACTGGGGCTATTTAGTCTGGAGGAGAGGAGACTAAGGGGAGATCTTATTAACAGTTACAAATATCTAAAGGGTGAGTGTCAGGAGGTTGGGGCATCATTTTTTTCTGTTGTAGCTAGCAACAGGACAAGGGGTAATGGGATGCAGCTAGAACACAAAAAGTTCCACTTAAATATAAGAAAAAACTATTTTACTGTGAGGATGACAGAGTAGTGGCACAGGCTGCCCAGAGGGGTTGTAGAGTCTCCTTCCTTGGAGCTCTTCAAGACCCACCTGGACATGTTCCTATGCAACCTGATCTAGGTGAACCTGCTTCTGCAGGGGAATTGGCCTAGATGATCTGTAAAAGTCCCTTCCTAACCCTGCCATTCTATGATTCTATGAAAAATTAATAAACATAAAAGACACTTGATTTTGCCTGAAAAAAAAAAAAAAAACAAACCTTAAAACTGCTGAAACTTTGGAGTATGACAACTCTGTATTCATTTTGAAGAGCTATTAAGCAACAGGCCATTTCAGGCTTAAGGGTTGCCCAAAAAATTGTCCATTTCACTTCTCCCTATTAAAGCCTTGAATATTAACCTAAAACTGACTTCTGAAGGATCCGTTTTTCTCTGTGTGAACATTTAAGAAATTTGTCTGAAAAATAAATAGCATTTAGTTTACATTAAGTATTCAATATATTTTCATTTTTCTTTAATCTGATGATAGTGAAAGAGCCAGACAGAGAATTCCAGCAACTGAAGAGCAGATTGTTGAAGTGATGGGAATTGGAGAAGGAGCAATTCAACAGAAAACTATTTCAAAGTCAATCATGTACAAACCAACCTGGACGCTGCAGAGAGAGTCAGCAAAGGATTTGCACTATTGTTGTTCAGTTTTATCTCCTTATCATTATTCAGGCTTGTTCCCTGGAACAAATTACTCAGGCCAGCCACTCTGCCCTTCTGGATGGCACGCAAGGATTGCCGGCGGTATTCGTCCCGGGCCCGACGCGCTTTGTGGCTCCTTTCCTCATCTGCAGCTTTGGAGCGTCGCACTGGGTGGAATGAACAGGGAAGAGTGACGAAGTGAGCCTTTAGAAATACAAACAGCCATTTAAACCTTTCCTTATAGAATAACTTACTACCTTCATTTCTTATATGATTTTTAAGAACATTCAGATGACAAGGTGCTATGAAAGAGATGGCTAACTGGATGACTTCCCTTATGCTTCAAGTCCAGGCCCACCACTAAAAGAAACATGCCATACTTGAGCTACCACTGATCTGATCGCTACTGGCAATAACCGAGCTTCTACGTTCAGCAGTCACACCTGACTTTTGCTTTGGCTGCAGTAAGAGAAATTCTGCTTCAGGACATCTTTTCCATTGGCAGTGCACCAAGTTTTATGTTTCAATAAAGAATGTTAACTACTCCTTAAAATTAAGTCGAGGTTTAAAATTATTCTTTGTAACTATGCACATCACTAGAATTGTGGGAACTACTCCCAACATTTACAACTATAAAAAACTAGCATGTGGGTCACATGTTTGTTAATGTTACTTTCTTTCTGAAAGGCAGCTGCTGTCTTTGTTACAGTACCCAAAGTAACAGAAGCCTCTATCTTGAAATTCGGAGTCTAAAAGTGGTTTTAATAACAATGAGGAAATTAACAGCAGGTGGAAGGGGCATGGTGATGCTATGGCTGGGGTTGTCTCACACTTGAGTGTCTGAAATTACATATAAATAACCAGAATCTGTACTGGAAGTTTTAATACACACCTATTAATGGAACTGACCAGAGTTACATATTTCCATAACCCAAAATAAGACTGCTGCTCTAGCAATTGCAGGTCAGGCATCTTTCACTAGAGCTTCTTAATTTTAAAACTAATATGCTAACAATCTGGTCTTTAAAGTGGTACAATTTAAATGCACCAAGAATTGTACTGCAAAGATTTGTCATCTATCAGCTCTTTCTTGGTGCCTCAAGACCCATTTGCATTATTATTTTTGAGACACAAATAACTTAAGGCAGGCAAATTATTCCAGTACAAAACAAATCTTTAACATCCAGTGAAGTAAATATTAAAGCAGCAAGCTATTGCCTCCAGTAGCAATTATAAGTCCTGCCATGACTATCCTGGCTTAGATCATACCCAATTCATAAAGTGCACATGCTATTTCTTACTCTACTGTGATTGTGCCTGTGACTAGGAATGCATGAAATAATACCAGACAGTTGCATTTCATTAGGCTGTTTGCATACCTCTGGTTTACACTCCTGATTTAAAGCAAGCACAAGTATAAATAGATTTGTCCGAATGATGAAAAGGTTTAATGGAATCAAGAAATAAAAGCACTCAAAGCAAAATGAAATCAAATCAAACCCTCTGGGCAAATGATGGAAAGAGACCCTTAAGCTTAGAGTTATATAATATCATAGGTAGAAAGACATACAGGGCTAAAAGCTCATCAAGACAGCATAATAAACAAGTCATAGAGGCTTCATATATACACAACCAGTAGGGTTTCAATTCACTTAAACTACATACGCTATAGTTTTAGCTAAACAGTAATAAAAAAACTGTACAACACAGAAAATGCAAGTAACAAGTTTTATTATCTCCTGAGTCATTATTTCTAAGGATAGACAATGTCATCTGACTAGGCCACTTCAGTGGCTCAAGCACATTTTATAACTCAAGTTACAAAAGTTCTCTGATTTGCAGAGCCCCTCAGTAATGGTTGCTTGAAGTGTGGACTTTGTGTTTGCAACAACATGAGACAGCAAGGAAGATGAGTGCAATGCAGCTTAGTGAGACATATAGAAACCAGGCCTCGCTTATCAAAATTACAGTATACAGATCAAGGGCAGACTGCCTGCAGCTCTCTCAGATTCTTTTCTACTGATGTACAGGCTGCACGGTAATGAAAAAGGCAAAGGATCTTCATGCCTCACTTTCCTCAGCAACAGACATTCTCTTCAACAGTCATTCCTACTGTATTTTTGCTAGCTAATAAACCTGTACCATCTGAAGCCAGGGACCTGGACCACATTTTCCCAACCTGCATCATAATTTTACTATTTCTTCTCCCAAAACAATGAGGAAGGGTAGCAGAGTTTGCACTGCCAAATATTAACATTCAGCGTACTTTTTGAAAGGATGGATGGCATGCAGCCTCTCCCATCCATCCACACACGTGTATGTGTGTGTGTTTACAGAATATGTATATGCCCATACACGTGTATATGTGTCAAGATAGGGAAGGCTGCATGAAAAAGATATATATATATATATATATATATATATATATATATATAATCTGTATGCATGCATTTAGATATGTATTGCTTTCACATTATGAAGGGTTTTTATTGAAGTTTCCCAACTGACCTATGTAAAGAACTGTGTCATTGGCCACAGGGATGCACAGAGTTTCTTAATCCTTTTTTTGTTACCATTAGTAGACTCCAGATTTTCTCCTTATGCCATTCCTTTATAGTTATTCCCAGAAACTTCTCTCTCTTTCCTCACATTCCCCTACCTTTAGGAATTGTCTAGTACAACTCCTAGTGTGGATCTGTGTTGCTATGTTATCCCAAGTTTCTTTCAAAACTCTGACTGGTGAAAGGACTTTACATCAGGTAAATAATCAGTCATTGGCATTGATAAATGGCTTTGGTGACTGGAAAGAGTATTGTGGATAAAGATTCATCCAGTTGTTGCAGTTGGGAATCTACAAAAAGTTTCCCATTACATTCCAGACAAGATGATGTGTATCACATGAACTGTCCTCCCCTACTAATACCTCCCACAAATTTATGTATCTAGAGAAAGTCACTCAAAGACTGAAGGTAAATCTGGACACATTTTTGTAGCAAGTTTTCCTTACAGTAGAGTTTTAATGGACATTCATATTTCTATCTTTGACTCTCAACCATCTCACTAGAAATGTCTGAATTAAGTCTAGCACAAAAGCTATAAAACACAAGCAAAAAAAATACAAGTAATTTTGCATTACTTGTATTTCAGGACACCCCATAGCCTTTCTCACATTAAGAAAACAGAACTAGTCAGGACTTCCTTACAACCTTAGGTAGGAACAGATTACTCCTCTCGACTGGCTGTCCTTTTACAGTAAATGTAACTCTGGCATAATCCCTGTGAAAAGCATTAAATTCAACAGTCATTATTTTCACTTGGCAGACTAGATATCTGAATGTTGTCTTCCATTATTAAAATCTCTGAATCATCACCATAGGTCCATATATCTAGCAACAAGAATTACTATAAAAATTTACATTTCTTCATCTTCCTTTTAGATTACAGAATCATGTTGGGATTGACAAGACTGGGAAATGAGGAATTTGCCATGTTCGCAGGAAATTTACAGTTTATTGCTCCCACAAGTCCATCTTCACTACTAGTTTCCTCTTCAGGGGTTGGTGATACCAACAACAGGTGCCTCCTCCTTCAGCACCGGTAAAATTAAGCACACTTCTGCCCTGATGGCACTAACTTGTGTAGAAATGCCTGAGCTGTTTATACAGGCTAAGTGACTATATGATGGTAGATGCAGCAGAGCAGGCCAAAAACAAGTTACCAAATCCTCCTGGAAAACTGATTAAAATAGTGAGATTGAAGCTCTGTGCAGCTGTGATTATGCTGTTATCATTATTAGAAGGAAATTGCTTCAAGCCAGCTTGGACTTGTCTACACAACCTGCAGTGCGAATGGACTCTAACAACAAACCACAAAGCTTGTATATACAATAGGTCTTAGGATCCTATAGATCTTAATCCCAGTGTGCCTTGTTTACCTTGAGCATTTTACAAGGATCTATTATTCCTCTAGGCTAACCTAAGCTGCTCTTTTGAGGGAAGATACCAGAATGCCTTTTGTATTTTCACATAGGATTGGGAAAACCCTATCAGCAGTTCTGGCAAAGTTACGATACCAGATCTATTGATACAGATGAAGATTAATTGATGCTGTGCTGCAGCTGAATGTGATCACATCATTTGTGAAAGACTAGAAAGTCTCCATTTTGTACAATCTATTTTGTGTTTTTTGAAGTTAGAGCTATGTGAAAGCAGAAAAAAATCCCCACGTGAATATGCATCCTCCTTTTTAAATTATTTTGTTACAGCTTTACCCTTGTTAATAATTCTTGGAAGCTCATTTATGAGCAATTCAAAATACTACTTAATAGATAAAATCCAATCTCCAGATTTGCTGAGTGCCTATACAAATCACACAGTGTTTTTCCTTTTCCTAATTGGAAAATGACTTCCCACAAATACTTTGCAAAATGGCTCCAGTTGAGCAATCTTCACATCTGAAAGCACGTGAATACTTCCACCCCTATTCAACAACACACTCTGAGACCTATTCAAGTTCAGTGAGCACATACTTAAGGTTGAGCACTTGCTTAGTTAATGCACAGCTGAAGAGGAGACTACTCACTTTAAAATTTTATCAAATGCTCCTGCCAGTAAACTCACTCACTTGAATTTGTGTGCAAGATGTGTACCAAACAAAGATAAATTCCTTTAAATATTCAGACAGAAATCATTTCATAGACATAGAGCAAAAAAATAACTATGCAAAAGAAACTACAGTGAGTCAGCCTAGTATCCTGCTTCCAACAGAGACCAAAAGTGGTTGCTTAGGGAAAGGCATAAGAATAGATCAAGTCACTCAACTCTGTTTACATTTTTACTGGAATGATTTTTGTCTGGAGATGAGTACAGCTGGTCCGATGGTGTCTGAGCACTTCATTGTTTGATGCAGTTTGCAGGGGTTTGTAAATATACTAAAGAATGCCTGTTGCAATATTCAGATGAATATTTCTGATATAGCTATTCTGATTTTTTGCAGATTGCTTTTCTGCTCTCACATAGAGAGGTCACACTTAGAGACTGGAATATTTTGTTTATTTAATATTCTAGAAACTTACAAAATTGAACAGCCTATAGAAAGCTCCAACACTAAGCAGAATATATACAGTTCCCAACCCAAGCTTAGCCTTAGTTCTCACTTCTCAGTACCGAAGAATAAGACTTTTAAACAATGCACTCTTTGAATCAGTCTTTTCCACTATTTATCATCTCATTTGCCAACAAGTACACTCAATTCCACGGATTAACTCACAACTGTCCTCTAAAATACTCCAACATATATCCATGAAAATCCAAGTGTATAATTGCTCTTACATGATTTTTTTCCTTCTAGTACTGATTTCTCAAGATTTTCTGCATTTGCTATTTAGTACATTAAACAGCAATAAAACTATGTATTTCAGTTAACACAGTGGTTCTACAGTATTTGATTATTATTTGGCACAATCAGGCAAACAGCAGAAGCAAACTGAACCCAACAACAGAAACTAATATTAGCAACACTTTGCTTATTGCCTTGGCAATAAACAGCTGAGGGATAATGTGATGAGGAGAGATGAATCCTCATCGCATACTAAATTCCATCTACTAAATAAATTAGTAGTGTCATCAATATCAGTGCTACATTTGCTCTCCACAATAGCTGCTCTAGCACTGCTGCTCCTCTCCAGTACTGACCCCCCTCCAGCTCCAGTGAATATGAAGGCTGACCTCAAGGTGATAAAACACAAAGGAGCCTGGCCTTCTTCCTAATGGGCAATATAGTTGTTTGCATTGCAGGTGTGTAGAGACAAAAGATGTTAAGATTACATCTGCTTGTAATTCTCTTACGCATTCATGCATTTATATATTGCTTAGAAAAGATGACAAGTGGAAAGTTTTGCCTAACTCGACTAAATTTCCTCTTGGTGTCCCAAAAGAATATTTGAAGACAAGATTATTTGATTACCATAAACAGGAAAACTAAAAAATCTAGAACTGAAATCAAAAGTGAAAAATTTTGTAAACTTGAGGTACTGCTTCATTCTGCAGCAATTTCACATGTTCCCACTTCCAAATATTTATTATCTGTCTGCTGGATATTCTGGCTTCTGCATCAAAGTTAAGGGAATGGAAGATGTTAACATTCCTCAGGAAGCTCAGTGCAAAGTCTGATGGCATAGTCTAAACCAGCCAGGAACTGGTTTCAGATAAAGCACTAAACACTGCATCTTCATCTCTTTAAGCTGTCACACCCATTTGCTAATGGAACACAATTCTAAGCCCTCAAACCTACTGGGATAAATTGAGACACTGAGATAAGCATAAGAGGATAAACAAGGATGGGATACACTCTAGTCATTAGTCTGCAGTTAGTTTAATGCTAAATCAATTACTGATAACAGCATAAACTCTGGCAGCATAGAATTTATAGTATATTGCAAACTCCAACTGTGGTGCCACCAGCTAGAAGGTGCTGAGCTTTTGTTTCGCCACTGCAGTGCTTACTATTGGTAACCAGCTTAGATAGCTTGGAATTGCATGAGGTGCAGTCAGTCACCCTTTTGACCACAAGCAGACAGGTCTATAGGTACTGAGGTGCACAGACTGAAGGTGACAGAACTCCTTCAGAGTATACAGAATACTCAAAAGGTTACACAAGAAAAAACACTCATGGTGGATTATATCCAAGAGCATACGATGCAATCGAAAGTTGTGACCAAGGATGGTGTTACAGAAATCATGGACAAAACCTTTCATGGCTTATTCCTTTCCTCTCTGTCTTCTCCCAGAACTCCTCTTTTGCATTTCTGGGATCTGTCTCTGTAAAACTAGCATTCTTTGGGGAAACAGAAACAACAATTTAAAACCTCAGCTACTTCTTTAACTAAATAGTAAGAAAATGAAAGTTGGTTTTAGTAGCGTTTATATATTTTTGTTCATTGCCAATTTCAGTGTAATGTTAAGCTGGATTTTTAAACATTTTTAATAACATGGTTGCAAATATATTTTCTTTTCTTTATCTATCATCAAAGAAATGCTAAAGTGCATAACACCATCCTCTGTGCCAGGTTGCCAGCTGATGCTAACTAAAGATATCTCTTTTTCTACAAAAGCTGAAGGGCTCTTTTTTTTCTCCAACTCCTTCTGCTCCTAAAATGCAGAAAGCTACAGTTTTCCTTTCTGAATAAACATATATACCCCCAGATTTACATAATTCTCCGGGAAATAATTACCTTCCCTTTATTGACAGTGTAATATACAGAGGTTTTATTGATAAAAGAAAATGAGTGTATTCTGCTCTGAACTTGGAAAATGGCACCAGTGTATCTTGCACAGATTTAATTCATGTTGTACAGAATGATGCACCATCATCTCAATTCCAGGTAATAGGAATTCAGTAATTATTCTTCAGGAATGCCTGAAGTGATGACTAAAACCATAAAATAATCTGATTGCATGTTTTGAAGCATTTCTTTTATTTCCATCAGGAAATAAGTAACACTACAGCAATATTTTTTTCCTACTTCATGAGATATTTTATGCAACACAAACTATCACCTCCCTAATACTCCATTTTTAATATTAGTTGATTAACCTTTCCGTTCTAAACAATTAACAGAATAACCCTACATGAGCTACAGCTTTGCAATCATTGCAGTTCCTTTTTCTGCAGAGTAATCAGTATAGATGTAGGAAATGAATATTTTGGTTTTCTTTACATTTTAATATGAAAAAATCCACAATTCCTGTTGCAAACAGAATTTTCTGTTTCTAAAGCCAACTATATAACAGACTCCAGATGAAGAGGATGTACATTTCATTCATAATAACCTCTTAAGTCTTACTTACTCCTAATGTTGAGCTTTACTTACCTACAGTGTGTATTTATGCATACCTACAGTCATATCTTTGTTCTGTCCCTTATAGGCTTTCAAAAATCACTAGTGCGTTCTTAAATTCATCACAATGATGACATGAATAAAGAATTCCAGAGTGGCTAAAAAGGAACTTCACCTCCACAAAGTGAGATCATCATCATCAGGACTTTTGTCAGAACAACAATCTAAGTGTTATTTACTGCAATCTTTTGAAAAGAAGAGAGTTTCAGTGCCAATACCATAGCTTGACCCCATTACCATATGGAAGTAATTAAAAATACAGATGAAGACAGATTTTACTTCTTCAGAGATAGCTGAGGACAAGCTGTCAAAATAACTGTGTCCAGATTATTACTAAACCAAAACTGTTAATTAATTACATTAGGCAAAAATTCATGCTTTCAGTCACTGTACATGAAAAGTTTTCTAAAAGGCATTGACACGGATTATTATTCAGAAAGAAATGTGAAATTGATACATTCACAGTAACTTCTGTTTATAAGATGAAACTGGTAATTTCCTGCAAAAAAATACAGCATTTTACATCACTATAGGTAGAAGAGATTTTAAACAACACTTTTTTTCTGTTCTACAAGGCTCCCTTTATTTGCTTTCAGAAATACATTAATCCTAAGAAGGTAATTTTACTCACACTGTTCTTCCCACTCCTGGTCGTCATCGCTGTGCATATGCTGCTGAGCTTGCTTCAGGCTCAAATATAACTCTTTTGCTCGGATTTCTTCTTGCTGCCTTATTTGTTCTTCACCCTTTTGTCTTTCCTCTTCTTCCCTTTTCTAGGCAAAAATGAAGTAAAACAGAGATCACTAAGGAGGATGAATGGGCCAAAAGTTAGGACACTGCTTCAATTGTTTCCTCCCACAGAGTCACTATGCTACCTTGGACAAATCACTTCCTCTTGTAACTTTGGGTTTCTCACCTACAGGCTCATAGGAGCTTCCTATACTCGTTAGGAATTTCTGAATAAGTTACGTTTTGAGGTGCACAGATATTACAGGAGTAAGGATCTGAAATCTACATGGAAAACATGTTTTATCAAGTGGCACCAGAGCCTGTGCTATCCTACAATCTAGAAGCAACGCTTGCTTTAAGTCTACACGTACCCTGCCTGGAGTTATCACTGCCACTCACACATAATCTACAGAATCTGTAGAATTTGGTAATTGATTTACTGGTGTTCTTAGTTTAGCAATTGTCATCATGTGTCATCATAACCAACACAGAGAATAACATTTTCCAAATACCAAGATCACTACATTCTGGAAGAAAAGCTAAATCCTTCGGCACATAGCAGCCACTTTGCAATACATAGCTACAAGTAACTTACCAAAACAGTTGCCTTCCAAGAAGACATTAAAGGAGATGAAAATCTCATAAATATTGCCTCTACAGCTGGCATTCCACATATTATCAATAACACAGAAGCTTGATTAGTGCAGAAATAGGAATCCATACTTGTTTTCCATTTTTTTCCCCAAATTCCTTCAGTACCAAAGAAGCAGATTTAAGTAATTGTTCACTTGAACTCCCCTAAAACCCCAAACATGATTTTCAGGAGTGCTATTCATATTATTGAAATCACTTCAACTATGAATAAGAATTTCTGGAGTTAAAGCAAGTGACATCAAGTTGAATCAAATCTGCTTTCTACATTAACAAGTCTGGGGAAGATATTGGAAGAACTTTGTGGAAGGGTGTATTTTCTAAGTCTGAAAACAGAGTTCCATCACAGCATGACCAAAACAATCCATGGTCTGTTTTAATAAGTACTACAAATATGAGTGTAGTTGTTTTAAAAATGTGGTCAAAATCCAACTTCTATTATTCTCCAAACTTTGTCCATGGGTTCAGGAGATGCAAAGCTGAGCTGCCATGATGTTGCTTATAATCTTGCCAAAAGTAACTTGCATACCTTTCTTTTTACACATAGGATCTCTCTGTTCAATGTTTAAGATGCTAGTTATAACAAAGTATATAATTCAGTCTCTTTTTAGGCTTAAAGAGACTGAACTATTCAAAAGCTATGGTGATTCTGTAAACATATATATATATATAATTTGATTAATACTTGTCCACGGTAAATAGTTTTTACTTTGCAACACATTGGGAAAACTACTCATTTGAAAGTTGTCTGTCATATCTTAACACCTGCCAGGTTACAAATACCAAAAGCAACTCAAACATAGTAACATGAACATCCAACAAATGTTGTTTATCAATGTCTCTAAGAGAGACTCTTACATGTTTCCCCACTGGTGAAACAGGTGTCTGGAAAGTTGGTGAGTGAAATAGAAAAAAAAATCTTTTGTCCACCATGGGGAAGGAAATGCCTTTTCCTTTCTCCACTCTTCCCTCCACCCCAGTTCTCTCTAGTTCTGCAGAAGCTATCTGTTGTTAACCAGAGATCAGGAATTAAAGGAAGACAGCTCCAATTCTGTTCAGAAGATATCTTTCCAAAGCAAACAATATTGCTGTTTGCAATCTCTAAAAGCTCCACGAAAGCTAGAGGCAACTAAAGGAATCAGAACTGTTCGGTTGTTCTGGCCATGGATCGCACATCAGCACAGTTAGGGAAGGATGACAGAAATGCTGAGTAGAAGTAAGTAACTCAGCAGTGACAAGTGACACCATCTTCAGTGGGGGAAAACAGAACAAATGCAAATCTCCAACTTTTCAAAGAAATCAATCGCTCTTTCATTTCCCTAAGTAACATAAATCAACATTTTTCCATTAACATAGCTGAACTCCACCAGTTTACATCAGCAGAGGATCTGCCTGCTTGATAATAAATCAAAAAACCTGAAATCCTGAGTATTAATAATGACATACCTGTGTAGTGAATAATAGTTCCATAACACACATGATGAACAATATATTAGGATGCTCTTACTATGTCTGAGGAAAAAAAAAAAAGCCTAATATTCTTCTTCAGTCAATTTTAATTCTAGTATCTTTGATTATTTGTAACATCATCCTCCCATTGTTATCTCCCGAGCCCTAAAAAGATTAGTTGAGTGGACAGTTCATTATTTCTCAGAAGCTGAGGCTTTTAAGAAGCACTTATTTCAAAGCCTGGAGTTTTCTTCAGAATAAAGAAGTAAAATAAAAAATAAATTCTCTTTTTAAATACCCCACAGAATTAGGGATTATGTGTTTTAGATCACTCTATTCCCTTCTTGGAAAAGTATGCAATCAGCTAATCTATGTTCTTATGAGGAGAATATTTATTCACTTGGCTTTATTACCTAAATCAATCCAATACATCTTTCAGGAAGATGGACAGACACGGGGTAATCCTGGTTTATCAAAATGCTTTTCTATTCAAAATATCTCAAACCACAAGGTAAACTTAATAGGGGTAGTGGGAGTGTGTGTATGGGATCAATCTCACAGCAGTTTCCGTGGATCACACAAGAGCTTTGTCACAAGCTTGGGGTTGGTTTTTTTTGTAAGTGTAGCTATTGCTGAAGCATGTCCAGTACAATGATGAAAGTGTCTAAAAGACTCACAAACACCAAAAGCTACAATTCAGACAGACTTTCAGTTCTTAATGAAAGGCATTACTATGCCTACTAAGAAAATTCTACCTTTTTTTAGTGAGAAGGGGAAATTTAAGTCAGAGAGACAACAAAAGGCTTAATGCTGGCACTTGATTCTGAATTCACAAAATGTTTCATGTCATTTTCCTTTTTAAAGGAAATAAAATTTTTAATTCTATTTATTCAAATTACAACATGGATGCACATGCAAGTATATTGTACAACTCCTTAAAGGTTTTTGTAAGGACAAACAACACTTGTTGGCATGACACAAGAAAAATAAAGTCATTCTTTTGTCATAGAGGAGTAACAATGTATTTGAAATGAACAACGCTTGAACTTTTCACGTTTACTGCGCTGGAAGAGCAGTAATCAGTCTGCTTCTCCCAGTGACCTCAATCCTGCACTTCAAAGCTGAAGGTGAAGAGCTATAATAACCTACAGGCATCACCTTCTGCCTGACAGTTGAAAGAGATTGTACGATGTGCCATGACCCTTTCAGCTCTTCCAAAATAATTAGGAAGGTGACAATTCAGCACATAGTTGCAAAGTGCCCGTGAGATACCAACCAGCTGCAACAACTCACACTGACGATTCAATAGGCAGCAGTAATCCTCTCCAGCTTTAACTCCACTGGAGGATTTGAACGTGCTAAATGATCTTATCCAGCCTCTGGCAGATGAGCATTCACCACACAGTTACTTGCTACTGTAAATGTTTGATAGCTTTACCACAGCCAGCTCTAAATAACCTTTAATATGAGCAATGGTTAGTCCAATGGACTAACCATGTCCAATTGGTCATCTCAGTCAAATGCAGATGAGAGGAGATCAGGTCAGCATTTAGCTTTTGCTGCAGAAAGATTTAAACACACTGAAGAAAAGACAAAAGACAGCAGTTGATTTGTTGTTGTTACAATGGAAAACTGAGCTTCTGGCTATTAGTGGCTCTTGGGGTCTCCCTAGGGTGTCTTAGGGGCAGCTGAATGAGTTCCATCTTGCTCAGGACAAAACCTATCAGACATATTGGTTACAACAGTCATCTCTGCAGCAAACGATGCCTGGAATTCCCTCAATGCTTTGTGTCTTTGGCAGCCGGGGAGCGGTAGCTAATGGGCTGCATCACAGCTGCTGTCAATCTCCTGAGACCCCGCAGCAATCCCTCCCGAGCCAGGGCAGACCTGACACAGAGCTGAGAGCACAGATGCCTTCAGGTGTGAGCCCTTAGGGACTCCCTGCTCTGAAGAACTGAACCTGGAAATCCTGGGATCCTCTGCTCCAGGACAGCCTGGTGTCAGCAAGGCTGACACAGCAGGCTGAAATCAGAGATCAAAGTTCTCCACAAACCCACCTCAAAGTTTCCAACAGGACTGTTCTTGACTAGGAGAGATCTGAGATTTATTGCATGTGCTTGGAGCAGACTCTGATGGGTAACTCGCCATAGATCTAGTGACTATCTACTGAAAGATTGGCTCTGAATCATAGAAACCCTTTTATAGCTTGAATTCCTGAACTCTAAACTATCCTCATCAGTGGCTCAGATTTTCACATATTCCCATGGAAAATACCAGAGCTTTGTTAATTTTCACTAGTGATCCAGAAAAAAAAAAATAGAGAGTGGCTTCAGCAGCGAAATTACTAGGGAAAAGATTTTTCTTCGAGACTAGTATCATAGTTCCTCACAAGTAGAATAAACTGAAGACCTGATTCCCAGCAGAAACTAACAGCTGCCTCACTTCCAATTTTGTTCAAGAGAGAGCAGCATAGAAAAAAGAATTTCTGAACTGTGGTCATACAAAATGAAGAGTTATAATTATTATATATGCAATTGAATGAACCCAACTGAGACATTTTCAGAATAAACTGGGTGCCAAACCCTAGCAAGGAGCTGTTGTCATGTTCCTGGATTCTAAATATGCTGTCCTTTGGGAAAGAGTTCAGCATTTTCTTTGCACAGAGCTGAGCTTAAGGTTTTTATTTGCCCTTAAAGATAACGGGCCTTCTCAAGTGTTTGATGTTTACTTGAGGACAAGAGTTTTATTCAGATCAGGACAGAATGGTTACTGCAAGAATTTTGTTCAGATAGGATAGAATGCTTACTGCTATATTCTAAGAAGCCCACAGTACCATAAGTGGTGACAGTAACATTTTACTCTGTTCACAGAATCACAGAATAGTAAGGGTTAGAAGGGACCTTTAGAGATTATCTAGTCCAATCCCCTTGCTAAAGCAGATCCATCTAGATCAGGTCACACAGGAAACTACACTTTACACCTGGCAGCAACTGAAACTGTTAGACCCAATAAAACACTGCAACATGTTGAAAGCCCGTCCAAGTCACTAGGGCTGGAGTGTGTGTTCTTTCTATTACACATAAGCTGAAGCATTAATTATTCTGTTCTTCTCCAGGGCATCTTTGACGAGAATGGAAACAGCCATAGAAATTCTTCGATCCATGCCTTAAAAAAGCTCACTCCACTCACCACAATCCCAACTGGGATGAAAGGCCATGAACTTACATTCAAACAAAAAAAAAATGTGGAAGGATATTATAACACAGTGTTACTCTCTCATTGCCCATCAAAAGAGTAAGGATTATTTCTCCTTAAGTGCCACTGTCACCAAAACTCCAACTATTTTTGATGCATGAAAAAATTCAATACGCAGAAAGGTTTATATGCAGCTTTTGATTAACACATATTTCATCTACCCAGGGAATTTTTAAGAAGCAAACTGCTTAACTGTCAATTGTGCTTATTTTATTAAATTTGGCAGATATCTTACGTTGTCATACAGAGAGTACTTTAACTATTAATAGTTCCTCGCTTTATGTAGACCACATGAAGAGCAAGATGAGAGACTATCTCTGTTATTGCTAAATGTAACTGGAGGATACCCCTCACCCCTGGCTGGCTGATAATCATACCTTTAATTTGTCCTACCTCTGTACATTGCTCAAGACTCTTAACGACAGCAACTGATAACAGTAGGAAGTTATGCCTTGATCTCCTAGCTTTTGTGAATTAGCAAAAAGATTAATGATAGTAATTGGCTCTCTTATTTGTCCTTTGCGATAGGTGCATGAAAGAATAGCTGTCCTTAAACTGCAAAAAAAGAGCAGTCAACTTCTATAGTCTAGCATCATAAATTAAAGGCATTTCTGCTTAAGACACACCATGGAAAACAATAGTGTTTTTCTGATAGTGTTGGAAAAGGAAATGGGGATCATCGTTCACTTTGATCTGTGAGATATCATTTATCTAGTGCAGACAGCCCTGAAGTCCCAGGATAGGTCAATAGAAATAAAAGTGTTTTTAAAAGGAGTGTTTGTGATACAATATGGTTAGAAATTAAACACATCAGCAGAAAAGACAGAGCTTCAATCTCTCAAGTCAAAATGCTTTAAGGGGATGAAGCATTAGCAGAGACTGAACTTTTCATACTCCAGTTTGGAGACTGCTTTAAACATGGCCTGGTCATCATCTCAGATGAATGATCACCAATGTATTAAATATTTTAAACCCGTTAAAGTGGGCTTGCTAACGGATCTGCATCTCATTCCACTCCCTGAATCATTCATGAAAGGTACATTTCTTGGTAATTTGAATGATTGCAGTCATACATGAATAGATTTGTTAATTCATCTTTTTTTCTCTCCACACCCCAGTTCTATCCACTTTTTGTAGTTGGAGGGAGATGCCAGAAACATAACTTTTCTATTTTCCTGTCTAGGTACATTTCCACTCATTCAGCTTGTAAATATTTCATTTACTTCTTCCACTGCACGAGGGTAGTAATAAAAAGAGTAAAATGGGAAGGAGAAGGAAAGCCAGGTGAGTGGATGAAGAAATTAACAACTCTCCCATATTGGCCTTTAAGATTTTCTTTGAAATGTCTTTACTGTTTTTCAGTTCTACAGCACTACGTAAAAGATCTGCTCTTTCAAGACAAAATGACAGTTAAGCTGCTTTTATGAGTAGCAAAGACATGGCATTACAGTACCAGGTATCAATCCTGCATTTGGATCTCTGCTGCTGGAAGCCTGTGTCAGTCCAAGTCCCTCCTGACAGATCTCAAATTATAGTCCTAAATGAAGACCCACTACTGAAAGCATAATTAGATCATCACATTAATACAGCAAATGCCAGGAGAACACTCAATAAAGGGGCATTTAAAAAATAACCACTGCAGAATATCTTGTTTCCAAACTCATTTTTGGAGGCCAAGAGTTTATTTTGGAGTCTTATCTTAAAAATTTTGCTCCATTTATTTAGTTTTTTTGTAAATTTTCTCTTCAAATGCTTGACTTAAAGAAAACCATAGGGAAGAAAAAAAGTTTGTCTGTCTTTGGTAAAATAAAGATGTTGGCAACTTTGTGAATAGGGTAAAGAAATCCTGGCCAAAGGTGAGGATTTGAAATTCAAAGTAGAAACTGAACCAAAGTCTCATCCCGCTTTCATCCCGCTCTTGCTCCTACCAAGCACACAGTTGGATGAAGGATACCTGTTCACTTCCCAAGACTGGGACCTAAGGTCACACTGACACTTCCTTTCCATCAGTATGAAAATGAGCAGAATTTGGTGTCATTCCTTTTAAGTTCCATTAGCAACTCAAAGACTCATTTTCTTTAACAGAAAATCACGACTGATGGGCACTAAAAGCCTCACAAGTTGCTCACTCTGCTTTTGGAAAATGTCTCTTTGAAACAGAATAGTAACAGTGAGCTTGTGGACATTTACCCCATCAAGTGCCCTGTAAATTGACCAGAGAGATGTGAGCAGTGTATCACACTTTGTCCAAAGGGCCCTTGATTTGTGGCAAGCAAGGGAAAGAGTGTTTAATTAAGTGCCCTGCTCATTATTCATACATTAATAAAGCACTTGAAAGGTATAGTTTCATTATTCACTGATGTTGAATCCCAAATCCCTATTCTCTCCTATGAATTGGAATCACTTGTGCAAAGGTAAACCAGCAGCTTGGTGCAAAGGAGGCTACAGAACTGTCCTCGCTTTGTGCTATGTATCCACCCACAAGTCCCAGGCTGACAGCTGATAGAATGACAAGTAACTTGCTGGCTCTAGTTTGTAACCAAACCACATAAATTTAACACTGTGTTTTTTTCAGCATTCTTCCCATCCAAGGGAGGGACAAGGGGAGAGTCTATCCACACTTTCTACACCTTTAATCACCATCACATGAAGGCAAAAAGAACATAGCAAGCTATCAGCAGGGGACAGATGTGTAGACAGAAGTTACTAGATGCAGATCTTCTAGGAGCTGTGCTTAGCTATAAGGCTTTCTCTGAGGAGACAGCCTCACCAGTCCTGTGCAGGCCCAGAGTGCACATCGCAGACTCAGAGGACTGTGATAATTTCTCTGAATATTACACCAATTATAGTTTCTTTTCCTCTTTTTATAAAGATAAAAACTTGTTCCAAGTAATATAAAAAGGATAGACAGAGACCTTCTTTTCCTGCTTAGCTTTCTCATTGTTATTTTCAACAAGAGAATGAGAAAATAAGATTTCAAACAAATACTAATATACAATGACCAAGCTCATAGATTCATGAAGTTAATAAAAATCAGGCAAATTAACTCTGTCAGCAAAGCCAACTGGACTTTTTCCATACATTGAGTAGGAGAAGGATCGACCCCTCGTTATGTTAAAGTAAGTAGTGATAGAATTTTCAAGTTAAATATGTGAATAACTCATCCAAAATACACAAAATATGTTCTAGCAAACTAAATTAAAATGAGACATTTCACAATTGTACATTTCTTTCCCCCAGTATGATTCACTCAGCACAGCTGACTGAACAATTCTGTTAATGTGTGTGCTGAATAACCAGTTTGATTGTCCTGACACTTTTGAATGAGAGATGTAATTTTTTTTTTGCATCACTCACCCAGCTGTTCTGGTGAACACCATGGAGCTATTTGTATATTCCAAGATGAAAAATTACATCTCTGGGTTTTAAAGCTTTAAACATGCACTGAAGGTGACGAGAACTTTGAATTTATATAAAAACACTATTAAAAAAGCTGAATCACTCTATGCAAACCTTCAGTTCCTCCTGGATTTTCTCCTCCTCCAATTTGGCAGCTTTCCGATCTTCTGTTTCTATTTTCCATTTTTCTGCTACTATTCTGGCTTTTTCTTGAGCCATAGCATCCCGAAATTTCTTTGTAATTTCAGCTTCCTTTTGTCTCCTTCAGAAAAGAATTTGAAAATGAAAAGAATTTAAGAGACTCATTTTGATTCTTTTTTAATTGAGGATCGATATTTGCTCACTGGTTGCAATAAAATATTGGCATAATGCTTCATGGTAATATATAAGGAGAGAATTAAAATGTATTTAACAAGAGTCCTACCACAAATCAGATTTGAATAAACTATCCAGAAAGCAGACATTTTCAGCTTTCAATAAATTGGTAATTGTAACAGCACCTTCTAAGTACGTGGATGTCTCCGAGTCATAACCTGTACTTTTCCTTCCCTGCATGAAAAACAGATTTTTGTCAGTCTAGAAAAGCATGACCAGGAATTTATTGTCCCTCAAATATCAATGCAAACGTCTGCCAAATTCTTACACTAGGTTGTTTATTGGTACTGACAATGTAAAAGGAAGACAGAGCACAGGTTGAAGCTTTTAATCCCTGCTTAAATATGCAATCACTGTAAGCAAGAAAAACCTCATATGAAAAGGAATAATATAGAATAATCTGATATTTGAACTGACACTTTTCAGTGCTGCACTACAAAAGGAATTGCAGGAGGCAGGTGGCCTACTTCCTGGCAATATCAAGCATCAAAATGCTTTTGAATCTCTTCCAAAGCTGGCAGAGGCCCTGCTGGAAATACTAGCATGGTACTTTGTGTAACCAGTTTCTGAACTGCTGGGATAAGAATCAATAGCAACAATAAACTGTATGTACCCAATCCTCATTTTGGGCATACATTTTGAACTTAATAATCTCAAAACCAGCTTGTTTCATTTCTATTTATTTACAAACAGGTCAAAAGTTCAGCAAAATTCCCCCAATGAAAAGGGTCTGCTTCACTCTTCTTGTGAAAGAGAGTATTCAATGAAAAGGAAAGTTTTCATGTGCTGAAAAACTGTCAAAACACATGAAAGCAAATGGTCACAGAACATACTTACCAGATTTACCCACATTACCTGCTGCCTTTCTACAAGGCCATGTCTCTCATTATGCCAAGCGGACCCTGAATTCAGATTCTTAAACCCTCACCATAGTTCTTCTGCCTCCTTCTGTGCTTGTTGCCTGGCTCGCTCTGCTATGAGCTCCTCTGATATCTGTTCATAGGGCTTGTCACCTGGGGCTTCTCCCATAACCCAGACCCAGACCTCACCATCCTTCCCGCGTAGCCACTGCACGTGTTTGCCGTTACCTGCAACAGCCATCAAGAACAAACCAAATATATAAACACTGGCTCAAATACTTACATAAATATAGTTGAAAAGATGGGAAAGCTGCAATTTAAAAATGTTAAGCTTACAAGTCACAGCTCAGAATAAAATGAGTTTGGATAAAATCTAGATTCGACCATTGTGTTGGGGAAGCAAAAGAGTTTGTACACTGCACATCACACAATCTTTAAAGAATCACTGTCCACCACAAAGAAGGAATTATTAATTCTTACATGCATTTCCCAGAATTTATGTATTATGCTCCCTTTTTAAGTGTTAAAAGCATATTTTCTTGCTTCAACCAGCAGGGGATGAATGAAGACAAAAGAGATACAAGGACAGCAATAACCAGTGACATTATGTGACTAGCTATGCTTCAGCACACAGAGAACGTTGGGTGCTGTGCATCTAGAGACTTCTCTGGAACCCCTGTAAAAAGTGCAGGAATTTCCTGCTCCCACTGAATGAAGGAGGAGTTTCAGAAAGCCTCATGCTCAGAGCACACCACTCAACACTGCAGAGGCTTTTCTGTTCAGGTAAGCAATTGAAAAGAATTAAGTTTCTGTCTCAGTTTTCATGAAAGACACCGTACAAAAATCTATAGTTACTGTGTTGACAGAGTGATTTCAAAAACACCAAAAATAGCCTCAGTGCTGTTTGCAAAACAGACTTCATTTGGTGAACCTTCACATCCAATAATGAACTAGAAGATTCCTACTGACTATAAAGGGCAGTAGATTAGAACCTATCTAAATGCATTTTAATGGTCAAATACAATACCTGACTTAGTATGATTAGGTCTTTTGATTCTCATTTACACTTGCAACTCAAACATGGTTTATGCAATTTTTGAGGTTCTTACTAAGGACTTGGTTGAAACACCTCTTATTTTCATGTTTCATTTCTTGAAAATTTGGTGAAACTAGTGTTGAAACTGGAGATTGCACTACAAACACACAGCCAAGATGTACTATAGGTTTAAAGAACACAGACTAAAAGGCCATGATGGCTCAGCAGTTCATCTCACTTCCCACGTATTACAGCACACTACATTTCTGTCTTTTACCCAAACATTGAAGTTAGTAAATAGTGCATCACCACATCACTTCTAAAAGGCATGTTATGTCATTTGGAAACATCAGGAAATGGACAGTCAGTCATTTTCCAAGGTAGTTTTTCTCTGATGCCCCCAAGAGTGTTAAAAGAAACCTATTTGAAACCCGGCTTTGCTTCCATTCTTTTTACATCTTTCTCCACTAGCATCGGCTTAGATCCTCTCATCTCCAACTGCCTGTTGTTCTGTGATAGGATAGTATCCATTTAACCAGATTAAGTTTCCCAAAGCACAATCACTAAGGTGTTTTTGACATCCCAGACTGCAGAGAGAAAACTGCAGGAGGGAATGAAGCGGGGCTGTTGACAAGAGGTAGTGCCAGTGCCAACCCACACTTGCAAGTGTTGACAATACAAACTGAAGGCAATGAACATATCAGATCTCTCAATGAAAGCTAATATTCTATATCAAATTTGAAAATGTGATTTGTATGAATTCCCAGCGTTGGCCCAACAGCACTGACTTCAAAGGGGGTGGAAATTTAAGCTAACAATCTTTTCCTTCAGTAACTCGTAAAAGCATCTGCTCTTTCACAGTCTATCAGACTATATCTCAGGTTACAAATGGAAATTTATTTTATTGTGGTTCCTAATTTGCACATTTCTGTGTTCTTGTCAGCACAACAACTTATGTTGTATTTTTTGGATACAGCATTTGGCCATATTAGTATTTGCCTGCAAGGTAGTGCATTTCAAGGCAATGGATCTTGAGAAGTACAGGATAATATTCCAAGAGCACTGATCCCATATAATAAAATGGGCCATGTCCTCCTTCTTGTGAGGAAAGTGGATATCCTGGTTATTTCCCTTTATTTAATATTTTGAAGAAAACATTGCAAACAGCGTGCCTCGTTGATTTATTTGTATCGTAACCAGTCAATAGCAAATACTTCTACTATTCAGAGACAACTTTTCTACTTCTGCTCACTTATGAGCTTACCAGATGGAAAGGGAATTTCAAAAACCCTTTTCAGGTAATGAGACAAATTTTATCTTTGCTTCTTTCCAGGTTTTCTGTGCCAAAGAGTTATTAATATGTTTCTCAGAGGCACAACTTACCCATTACTACCCAGCCCCATAAAGCAAATTGTTGATTTGTAGACACATCTTGAGATATTGTTCTCTTTCTTCCTTTTAAAACAATGGTTCTCTTTTCTAAAGCTACAGATGGTAGAAGTATAAACTACTTTGAAAACATCAGTATGACATACTGTCGGTTCAGCACTAGCTACTCTATATTACAATACAGTATACTGCTGTATCTGTACCCATAGTTCAAGTTGAAACATAACAGCAGCATCAAGCAATCTGCCAATTTTAAGCTTCAGCATTAAACAGACAGACCTCCACATGTACAATTCAAAGACAATTCAATGTAAGAATATATACCTTTATTCAGGTTTTTCTTTAAAGTCTTTTTCACATCTAACCACGCTTTCTATTTTACTTCAAGAAATCATTCCCATGCAAATCTTGCCTTAAACCTGTGCTCCCATAAAGTTGAAGATGGGCTTTACTGAACAATCTCACCATTAAACTTGGTAGTTTCTTAGCACAGAATAACATTAAAAATGAGTGTGTAGGAAAATAAATAAGCAGTTCAGGGAGAAGAATCCGGCAGTTTGTAAATAGAATTCCTGCCACACAAAAAGTCTTTGCAGTCTGCAGAATAAAGTTCACAGCAGTCAGTGTCACCTCTTCTAGGCTTACAATACTGGGCTGGCACTTTTAAAGGGTAGAACCAATCACCAGATCTCAGCTGAAAATACAGAAAATGGTTTTCCTTAATATTTTTAGGAAAGAGGTGTTGTCTACTTTGTAAGCAGAGAATTAGCACCATTGAAGGCGGTTTATAATTAAATAGATTCTGCTTTAAGATGCTTCTCAGGTGTTACATTTTTTCTACAAAATTAGTTACTTTGCACACTGTATTTCCAAATGAAGCAAAATTGGGGAGGGAGGGGAATTACATTATATCTAAAATAATGAGACAGGGTTTGGAAGCAGGCTTCTGAGCCAAATCACAAAGCCTAATACAGAGTCAGGAAAGAGAAATTGTATTTCTTGAGCCCCAGTCTTGTTCCTTGACCACAAGAGTACTTTTTCCCGGAGACGCTGTGTCAGGCTGCAAGTAATTACCATTAGGAAGTAGTGGACATCAAAATTAGTCTGGATTGAGAACAGAAATTCAAGTGGTTTAGAAACAATCACAGCTTTATCAGGAAAATGCACTGAATAATTTACCAAGTGTTTTCCATCTCTACTCTTTGCACCAACAATTTATCATTGGTAGTATTCTATCAGGTTTGTCTGAACCAACAGCACAGCACCACAAGAAGTCAACGTTAATTCTTGCAGTCCTTTTCACCTGTAGCTTCTCACATGGAGTTCCCCTAAACCTATATCTATATTGCTTTGAGAGTAGTAAATGGGTTTCTGGATATTGCTCCTTACTCCAGACAAATGCTAAACAATCAAGTATCTCAAACTTGCAGCACAAAGGGATCACAGTGAAAACTTTGAAACCTACAGCCTGAACCAAGAGCAACGCAAATTTGCACATATAAACACACACAATCAAAAATAACACCAAGTCATGTTTTCTATTTGTTTGTATGCATGCAACCAAATCTGTAACAGTAATGAAAAGCATAAACAATACCCTAGAGAGCAATAACAAACTCAAGGCTCTCACCTGTAAGAATTATTAGTTTCTACCAGAGCACTACTAATCTCATATCCAGTGCTGGAGTGCAACTGTGAGTTGTGCTGTATGGCATGACAGACAGCTCTTGGACTCTGTGACACCCTTCACAAGTCCCTGGTGTTGGGCAGGGTATCATTACTGCTACAGCTGAATCCTGCCAGACACCTTGAGAGAGATCTGAAGGAACATGGGAGGGAGAATCCTGTCTGCATGCAAGGCTGAGGCCAAATCAGGCTTCTATTACAATCAGCTCCAACTTCCACGTTGGGACTGTGGCTTAAAACAAATGGAGTTCCACAAAGGAGAGTTGGGCCCTAAACTGCCTCTGCTAGCCAGGGCAGAGGAGCAGAATGCAAATGGGGTTGGGAGGATTGTATGGGGTTTAGTTTTTTGGGTTGCTTTTTGTGGTTTTGCATTATATTTGGCTTCACTTTCACATCTGCTTATAACTAAAAGTGCTTTTAAAGCTACAGTAAACAGAGCAAACAGAGTCCTGTTGGAGTCAGCTTCCTTCCTCCAAGCTTGTTTGTCATTGCTTTAACAGTTAACAGCATATCTGACAATACCTATTTGTGATCCATCTCCAGTGGACCGTTGGAATCCTGAGTTGGTGACAAGTCTCCCAACTCTGTTGTCACTTAGCCACAGTCTGCCTATTCAGTCCAGCAAAATGACAGAGCACACCAAGCAACCCTGCCTGCCTTTCTGTCACAGGGAATGCTACAGGTTATGTCGAGCGTAAATTCAGATCACTGATCTATAATCTCAGAAGCATGGAATAGCATTCAAAGCCTTCTGCAACTCTCTCAAAACACTCTATTTCCATGAACAGTCTTGCTTCTCTGAGGTCGAGCTTCCTATCACAGTTTTGCTCGGGAGTTACAGATCTCTGCAATAGCAATTGACTGATGTTCCTCACTCACTGGAAAGCTTTGGAATCATACAAATATCCTTTGACTCCTCTTTAGAAAATTCTCATTTTCTTTTCTCTCTCTGTGATATAAAAAGGCTCCTGGAATTTATTCTACCTTTGAAATAGGAGGCATGAGCATTCATTGCTGACTATCAAGCTGATCAGCCACCTACTTTTGTCATTCAAAGATAAACCACAGTGTGTAGACTTTGGCAGTTTGAAGGGTTGAGGTTTTTGTTCTGCTGGAGTTTAGGTAACTGGTATGCTTTAATCTAAGCACAATGTGTTTTACATGAGATTTTATCCTTGGTTTTCTGAGCAAATTATTTTTTACTTCTATAAAGCTAAAGCTTGAAGGTTGATAGTATGCAGGGTAGACAAGGTTCCCTTCAGAGTTTCATTAGCTGCAGGACATGTGTTAAGAAGCACATTATCAGGATGAAAATGAGAATGTGAGCTTTAGGCTGTTCTCAGTTGCTTGAATTTACCCAGTATCAGTGTTTTCTTTAATTATATTTCTTTTTTATACAGACACACAAACACACACACATAGTTTCATTTCTTTCTAAGGAGAAAATCTAGGAAATTACTATGAATGTTTCTGAGAGACTGTTCAAAGGACAAAATACACTTTTCCAAACATTAACTGCCATAAACCTTTTTCTTTGGTGGATGGGGATGAGGTTAGAGACCTGTTGGGCATGCTGAACATCCACAAATCCATGGGATCTGATGGGATGCACCCGAGTCCTGAGGGAACTGGCTGATGTTATTGCAAAGCCACTCTCCATCATTTTTGAACTATCATGGAGGACAGGTGAGATGCCATAGGACTGGGGAAAGGCCAATGTCACGCCAGTCTTCAAAAGGGGCAAGAAACGTGACCTGGGAAACTTCAGGCTAGCCAGCCTCACCTACATCCCTGGAAGGTGATGAACAGATCATTGTGGACACCATCTCAAAACACATGCAGAAAAAGATGGTTATCAGGGGGACTCAGCAGGGATTCACCAAGGGGAACCCTGCTTGACCGACCTGACAGCCCTCTATGAGAGTACAACTGGCTGGCTAGATGAGGGGAGAGCAGCTCTGCAGAAAGAGACCCAGGAGTCCTGGCTGATTACAGGATTCTCCCTCCCAAATTCCTTCAGGTCTCTTTCAAGGTGTCTGGCAGGATTCAGCTGTGGCAGTTCCTAATGTTTTATCTGATTTACATTAAGATATTAATAAGGGTTATAGAATCTCAGTATTACTGAAAAATCAGACTTCATGGCTCTCCAGCTGCTTCTCTATCATATAACTAAACTCAGTCTTTTGCTTATGGAATTACAGCCTGTTACCATGGAAATAATTATGCTGCAATATCCCCCTGCAGGATCGAATAAAGGAAGAGTGACTGCAAGAGAGCAAACATTAAGGGAGGAAACATTTACTCAAATAAGACTGAAGTAATTAACAAACATAGCAAAAATAACTGTATATAACACACAAAGGTAAGTGAATTTGCATTATGACATGGATTATATACATGACATATGTTTATATGTTTGTATATACTGTAAACCAAAAAAGAAAACAAAAAGAACCCACAAACATAGGAATAAAGTACCAATTATATGGTGTCTATCTAGTATGTCCCAGATATTTCCTTGGCTCCCTGTCCAAAGCATGCTTCTACACCTAATATTCTAACTTGCCTGGTTTCAATTGGGAGTAACATTTATAACTTATTTGTGAAGACATTTTTCTAACTGTGTGTACAATTCAGAGGTAATGTCTTCTCTAGCCATTTCAACGACACTCTCACCATAAACAGTATAAAAATGCAGGTACACGTCCAACCAAAGCTGAAGGTTGTGAAATCATTCACATCTATGTCATTCCTAGGGGTTTTTTTCTTCATTAAAAAAATGAAATCAAGAACATAGTTCTCTAATTTCTGATTCCTGATCCCTGTTCTTTCTTGTAAACAGTAAAGACTATATAAGGGGTTGGTTTCTCACACAGAGCTATCACAAAGCATCTAGGTTTTCCCAGTGCTGCAGTATAAACAAAAACAAGCCTGCATGGCTACTCCAGGGTCTGCTGGAAACTCAAAGCCAAAAGATAAGCGATCTCTGTCACAGAATGAACAGAGAACTATGGATCACTTTCTGCACCAGACTCCCCTACTTAACGCAGCATGTCAGGCTTGCACTGACTCCTTTGATATATCAGGTACACAGGATCACAGAAGCAGAGAGAACTATAACACTGCAGTGAGATTTTGTAGCACTGCAGCACACGAGTGGACCTGAAGGCTAATGAGCCACGATCAGCATCTGGCTAAATCCACTGCTGAAATGAATACATCAAGTTTTCCTGTGTCTTCCAAACCCTGCTATCAAAATCTGGTCCTTCTGTCCTTGAATGTTTTAGTCATTTATGCAAAAAACTGGCAAAATCAGCAAGGAAATATTGAATTAACTTGAGTGAATCCCATTCTCCCCATGGTTGCAGTACTGCTCTCTTTCCATATCAAGTATTCATGAGCTTGCAGACAGCCACCACCTCGTATCATTATCTAAGCACTACTGTGTACAAGAAACCCCATCTCACAGCACTGTGTCCAGACAGGCTGAGGAACACAATGCTGCAGAAAAACACAGGAATGAATGCTTTTCTGTGCCAACAGCCCCATTAACCCAGTAGCCTCTCAGAAAGTGGCTGATGCCAGATACTTCAGAGAATAGGAATGTTAAGGATCACACACGTGCAAAATAAACCTCCAATGTAATAAAGCCCAAGTTGCCAGCAATATTCTGCTGTCCCCTTTCTGCAAAATAGAGAAGTCAGCTGCAGGCCAGGATATGAGACTAAAAAGCACAGACTTGCAGTTAATCCTAGGAGGACATAGAAATCCCTCTGGATTTGTTCCATCTGGTACAAATTTAGGTCATATGGCAGTTGGAGGTCTCTTTGTAGCCCCAGGTTTGGAGAAGCGAACAGTTTAGAAGCTGCTGTCTAATCGTACCTCAGTAAGCAGTCACACCAAGCATGAGCTCTGAGCAGCTGAGCTCTGGCCCCAAGGTACAGCACTAACAAAACTCCTTGATATCACAAGTTGATGAACACATTGTGAATGCTACAATTAAACTTTTCCAATGACTTGAAATTGGTTGACTCAGTCCTCAAAACACTATGCTAACGTTCTCATTAATGTTTTCCTGTTGCTTTTTCAGTTGTATCTGAACTGGATTCAAGGCCACATTCAGACAGAAATTTCAGAAATACTCAAGTCTGACATCTCAGGTTAGACCCATATTCAATGATACAGAGAAAGAGACAATGAACACTGTCAGGAGCACATCCCTGTAGGAGATAAAATCTTAGCTAAGCATTACCAGCGTGCATAGAGGTCTTAGTGTAAACAAGGAATATATTTGAGTTCAAAAACATACAAAACAATATCACTGCATGTACACCCACTCACCCTTCATACACATACACTGAAACACACACCCACACACTGGCCTTCCATGTGACACTGATGTATTCTCCAACCATCCCCTTGTGGTATTTGAAACACTTGCTTCTAAATAGCTCCCTCTATTCTCTAATGATTTTCTAACACAAATGCTATTTACATAAAGAAATTATTTTCTAGCCATGCCTTGATAAGCCTACTTCATTTTCTCCCAGATACTCTTGTTAAGGACAGTTAAACAAGACTGTTTACAAGTAGCTCCTGTTTGAACATCATGAGCTGCAGTTCTCAACATGTTAGAATAAGCTGCAGCAGATCAGCATTGTCTTCCCTCCCACATGGCTGTCCTTCAGCTACCTGATGCTCAATAGTTTTTGAGAACTCATTTTGGGAATGCCGACAGCTGACTGCATCAGAGACAAAATCCACATGGGCAGGATCCTTCCCTCACTCTCAGCTCAGCTATATTGGTTCCAGGGCTCCTGTCTAATCAAATAAATCCATTTCTTGGCAAATTGTAAAGCTGCCTGTCACTCAACTCTCAGCAAATCCCAAAGGGATCTTGAAGTTTTGAGGAGGTTTCCCTTAGTCATTTCAGCACAACAACAAAAAGTCAACCTATTTTATTACAAAACAGCTTCCTGAAAAATCTGCCCAGGAGTAATTTAGAAATGAACTGGAGACAGACCTCCAAGAATCTAAACTCAGTTGTGAAGTCATTTCAGTAGACATCGACAGTCACAAGTTAAAGCTATGAAATGCATATTTTACCTTGAATAAATTCAGTAAACACTGCAGTTTTGGGAGGAGTTAAATGATGCTCAAATTCTACTGATATTTTTAGGCAAGGTCCAAATGTAGGCTAGGTACAAACACCAGAAACATGGGAAAAATTTATTCAACATCTTCTAAAGGAAATATTTGATTCTGAAATGTTTATATATTCTTCCCTTTTAGACATCCATCTGTGTTTTTAAAAATGGAAGGAAAATAAAAGGGTTGTGTAATCTGAAAACATTTCATTCACCCCCAAAGTGAAACGATCTTTCCCACATTGACTCATTCTGACACAAATTTTAATGTTAACCTTTCCTCAAGACACATGAAACCAAACAATCCAAATGGAAAAGCAGGCACAATGTAGCATTTACTGAAGGTGACTAACTTTTTTTTTTTCTTAAAAAATGAAGACTAAGACTAATTACACATAGACTGTTAACGTAGACTCTTACACTGGCTTCCTAAAGACTCTCAATAACTTATATCTTATTTCATGGTTTGGACTTGTGGGGTTTTTCTATGTAGCAAACATTATAGTACTCAATAGGACATTTATGGACAATTTGCAATCAGTAGTATTGCCATAAAAACCGCTGTAGACTTTGGACCTTTGCTAGTTACTTTCCAAACAAGTCAAAAATGATCACAGTAATGAATATTCCCTAAACCTGCTGATTGGCCACAAGGCCAACCTGACCTGTTTACACTACTTTTTAACTGCCTGACTCTATACTTGTACAAGGTTTAGATGTGTTGTCTCACAAAAACCACAGGAACTCTTCACCCTCAAGTCAGTGTAGAAAATCAAAACTGGATGCACAATCACTGCTCTGTTTTGAAAAATCCACCTCTTGGGTCATGCTGCTGGGTTCACCTGTACCCTTGGAGAGAAGCTCTTGAATTGATGGGAAATTGCACCAGTTGGAGTATGGGACCCCAGATCAAGCCCAAGCACTTTTGGAAGCATTTTTAATTAGTGAAGTGCTCATTGTCATCAATTTCTTTTGCTCTATCTCCCTTTATCCCATCTCAAAGAAGTGGGGCAAAGCTTTCTTACATAGTTCATCAAAGTATGAGGAAAACAGATGGATTTGAAAGGTAGTCCTATAAAGATAATTCTAATTAATTCAGAAAAAAAAAATTTCATACAAATATTACATCATATTCACAAACAACAAACATTTTTCTGTTAACTAGAAAAATTCAGAAACGTTAGAGGTATTTAAGTTCTATTATATGTCAGGCTACAAAGATCTTCTAAAGGCAGAGTAACTCCTGGCTTCCACAAAAGAGCACAAACATGAAACCTGTGTCATTCAGCAGAGGATCAAAACCAAAACCTTGCAGATGAAACTGCTCAAATCTCTCCATTTTAAAGGAGTAAAGAACATGTAACTGAGATAGTTCTAAATTTCCTGATAGCTGCTTGTTTTAAACAGGAATAAAAATATTCCATGTAGCAGGGGCAAAAAGTTTGGAAATTCATTTATACATCAGTGAAAACTGAAAACTAAGCAGTTTCAAGGTCCAAAAAATGTTGACAACTAAATTTCTCTTAGTGGACAAAACCCCAAATCACATATTTTAAGATAAGAAAGAATCTAGAGAGAGCTAGTCTGACCTTTTGAGTCATACAGGCAAAAATATTTCACAATAATTCCTATCATACGCTCATAATTTCTGGTTGACTTTTTTCACCTTTTTTTTTAAACAAGAAAACAGCTCCACTATAAGACCATTTGCTATCATATTAAGGAACTGTAAAGTAGAAATCAGTTACAAGTGTATGTACAAGTCTAAAGTACAAGTTAATGACCAGCATGCCTGAACGGTGGAAGTTACCTTTTGTAACTGTCCCACATCAGATCTGGAAGTCAAAATATATTTTCTTTGGAATCAAATTCCTGACTTGCAGATCTAATTCCAATAATTCTCTGCTGAAAGTCAATAAGATCAGGTTTTTAGTACAATTCTGAAGGAAGGTGGAAGTTTCTAACAGCAGGCAAAAGTCAAACCTAAGCAATGCCTTAAATTGGCAATTGAAGAATGTAAATGGGAAATGGGTTACTATGAATTTTAACTCCCTGTCTATTTGTGAATACTTTTGTCAAGAGCAAATATAATCTACAGGTTACTCTGCTGCTCTCCTTTCTCTTATTCTTTATAAATCAGAAAATTAATTACCCAGAAAATGGTCTCCTGTAGCAGGAAGCTGAACAGGTTTAAAGTGTAATTTATACATGGAAGTTTAGGTGTCAACACTGCGACAAATTGTCACATAAATATTTCTGCAGTTAGATTTTTCTGCATCGGTCTTATTCAAAGAATGAGCATAACACAGATTATCTCAATGATACAATGTTTTGGTATGTGGAGCTGAACTGCATTTTTAATTTTTCCTCTCAGGTACAAATCAATGAAAAGGAACAAGGTTTTTGTGCTGCGTGAGACAAGCAATTTTGACACTGTCTCTCTCAGGAAACCACCATTCATAGCAACAACACTAACATGAAGGAAATAAAAATCAAACAAAATGAGGTTTGCCAATGTCCACTTTTCTATCTGTGAGAGGACATTTTAAACCCCTATTACAGCTGATTAGGGTGTTCTGAACGTTTCTCCTTTAAAGCTACCATTGTAATTTAGAGTAATTTCATGAAGGCCTTTGCTTCAAGTGAGTCTCAGAAACTAGTTTTGCTTTGAGACATTTCTTTAGTAACAGTTTTTGAATTGTTATCTACTAGGCACTTCTTCAAATGTTTAGAGCCTCTGAGCCCTACAAAGTTTGACAATTGAATGCAATTATCTATCTGTATTGAGGTGCTCCAGCAAAGCTTCCTACCACAGGTATGTGAAGATGAGCAACACTTTAGAGACTGACTGCAGAGTTCCATAGCTAAGAGTGCTTTCTCAAAATCTGCTACCCAAAATTCACAGAAAATTGGAATATTTAAGTTTTAATAGATTCAAATATCAGATCTTTGGCATTTTACAGGGAAATGAGAGTTTGACATATCTCTGTGACATTTCCTTGCTGAGTTGAGGAGTCACTGCAACCACATTTCCGAGAAAAATATTTCCTGTCCTCCATCAGCCTAATGACTTTACCCCTGTGAATGGGGAAAGAGTTGGAAGCCACTTGTTCAGATAAGAGAGCAAGGAAATAAGTATTCCTGTTTATTCCAAACCACTTGGATCCAAGACCAGGTACTTCAAAATGAAATTTGGTGAATGTTTTTTTATGTTCTTTTCCATGATTTTACTTCTTTGCTTTAAGTAAAAACACACATTTAGCATCCATAACAGGCTGTGGAAGGAGCTCCACATTTTAACTACATATTGCATGAAAACAGAATTCTGTTTTTTTCTTGTTTGGCTTTAGTTGAGTGTTTATATATATATGTATGTGTATAAATACATATATATATCCACATACACGTACATAAACACACATGCATGCCCCACTATTATCCTAGTCCCTAGGCATAATCTTTAAAGAATGTTTCCTAGTACACTTAGAAATCTAGACTCATATGTTATGGTTGTTCTGACATCACATCTTACTCACAAATGGTCCTCCAGAACAGGCTCAAATTCACGTATTTCTCTCCTACGTCAGCCACTTGGAAATATTTAATGTCAAGTCAAGAAACCTTGTCATCTCTTCCAGCTGCATGCTGTACCATAGCCAATTGCATGCCCATCATCTCCAACTCTTAAGCATAGAAGGAGGTCATAAATCTTACTCTGTTTGCGCCTCGCTGTCTTTCTCAGCACAGCCTCCTCCAGTCGTGCTTTTTCTTCCCTCTCCTTCCAGCGCCTCAGCTGTTCTTCTCTCATTTTGTAGAACAAGATCTGCTTTTGCTCTTCGTTCAGCTCTGCCAGGAGCTCAGGGTCAATATACATATCACGCAAAATTTGCTGCAGCATGATGACTCCAAAACAATTTTTTTTCAATTTAAAAAAAGATCAACTTGCTTCCAATTGTACTCACTACAGTGACAAAACCCTGACAGCACTCCAGAAGGCTACCTGCAGCAAAGGAGCTCTCACACACCTGCCTGCCCAGGAGAGGTTTGTTTCTTGCTCTGGCCTTCTTTGTGCAGGCATATTCTGCTCCTTGTCTCTTACAGGGACAGAGCTCCCTGCTTATCTCATCCTCTAAAGGTAGGGACAGGTGTCAAGTGAAAGGAAGGGGGAGGAACAGAGAATGATAACGAAAAAAAATTGCAAAGGCCAGAAGAAAGAAAAGTCACTTCAGTGCTCCTGACTACAAGCCAGTAAAAATAAGGGATTCTTGACTGAATCCATCAGCTTTGCTCCCTTGAGCAGAAGGAAATTCAATGTAGAGAAAGACTCAGGCTTTCAGCTCAAGTGGTTCTCTCTTGCAGCAATACACTCCCAAGGGTGTAAGTGCTGCCCAGGGGTTTAAAGTGATATCATGGTTAAAGGTATCATCTACACCACCAATATCTATGTCACTTTGTGAACTGATCTCTTTTGATAAGAGGAGAAACGAGTTTGCATATTAATCCCCAGCCTAGTCTGTTGACTAGTCTCAACAGGGTAGGTCATAGAGGTCCTACTTACCTGGTGTTGGCAAACATTATCACAGAGAAAGCTGATTTAAAATGCCTCTAAAATTAAAAGCAGATGTAGCAAAAGCTGCAAGAATCTTGTTATCACTTGATAAATAGTAAATTAATATTAATTAAACAAGAGTACGTTCTCAGCAACTCATGCAGACTATTCAAGTCATGCTGTTTTCCACTTTGTGGCTGGAAACAGTTACAATATCACTCTTCAAGTAATTTTGGCTTTTCATTATGTAACAGTTTTACCAAAATCAGCAAAATTGTATTATATCAGCACCAGGACCAACAGCCCCTGAATTCTGTGAAACAAAACCCCACCCTCTGGATTCCACAGTCAGTTTTCAATGGGCCCTGGGGAGATGATTGATCCTCATATCCAAAAAAATATACTGTTACACACCTATTCATGTAACATTCTTTGGAGATATGCAAAATACTATCAACCTAGGCTGAAAACACATCTAATCTAAACTTAATTTCAAGAGAAGACATTGCATCACCTACAAGAATGAAGGATACCTTCAGCTGAAATGAATTTCAGAACCCATCATGTTTGGGCTTTATAGACCTCAGCTAACACGCACACTGCTCTGCAATTCAGGATGTCTCATGGACAGATTTTGTCTCCAAAAATAAAATGCTTTGGGTTTGTTGGGTTTTTTTAAAGAAATACAGTTTGGCAGGGAAAAAATGACAAGGGTAAGGAAGGCTTTGTTACTGCTTCTTTCATCTATTTTATTTGGTCAGGTATAGAAAGAGGAGAGCCTGAGGGGCCTGGCCTTTGTTTCTCTGCTTTTATTCAATTATATTAGAGCTGTGGCTCTGCATTTTGGCACTAATTGTAAAGGACTCGCCTTTGCAAAGGCTTCAGGGCAAGCAGTTTTGCTGTTCTACCCATTTGTCATCTTTCTTATTTCATTTTACCTGACTTCACAGAACAGAAATCAAATCCTGATCAGAAGCTATCACAGTGTAAAGAACAAACTCTTCATTGAGGATTATGTGCATTTAAGCATGATAAAAAGAAGCATTTCTGAACTGCATTTAGCTGCCAAAGTAAATCAGGATGGAGATACAACATACAAGGCAGCATACAAACAAATTTTCAGGCATCTACTGGTAATGTTCAATGAGTGATCAGACAACAAAAATAGCAAGAGCAAAGAGATATTTCATAAACAACCCACTGTCTGAAAATTGTTCACTAAAAAAATTGGACAGTAGAAATAAAATGATCAAGTGGAATTAATCTGTGTGGATTTTTATTACTATTATTATTAAAAGTCACATGTGGAAGTGTTTTTACCTAATCACAACAACAAACCTGATCAACTTCCTCTGATAGAGTTTCTCTGATGGATCGTAGCAACCCCAAAATAGAAACTGCAGAAATGTAAAGGGAAAATAATGAAGATAAAGGAACACTGTTACATAAACCAACATCCAACAGAAGACAGACGTATGACAAAAATTCACATTCACTCGCTATAGTTGAAGTGAAAAAATGAGAGGTAAAGAATTACTTGCATAACTGAGAAAAGCCTTTCCACTTCTAAACCTATACCATCAGAGGGAAGGGTCTGTCTGCAACAAGATGATTTTTTTTCTCTTCACTGAAGAGTGGTCCTGCTTCTCTCCTGGCTATCTCAGGCTACTTCTCTCTTGGCTATCTCAGTGAGACTGTTGTTTGTATATGAAATGTTCTAAGTAGTATCCTATACAGATCACAGACCTAACCTAGCAGACCCTGTTTCTCTTTATAGCTTACCTTTCCGTAAATATTCCAAAATAATAGTCTTAACTAGCATGAGGAAATGATCACGAACTCTCCTGATGTCTCAGAAAATTTGGAAAACCTATAAGGTCCAGAACTCAAAAGGCAACCTTGAAGAAACAACAAATCTACTTTTAAAACTCCTTCAAGGATTAGATCTTATTTTGCAATGGATGAGCTTTGCAGTTCCAGTCAACCGAGAGACAGAAAGCTGAGGAACAGAAGATAACTCAGACAAAACAAAAAAATACAACTTTCTATTGCAAAGTAAGAATTCTCTCCCTTACCTTTCCCAAACCTGCCTAAGGTATGTATGAATTCTTGATTCAGAAGAGCAGGGACATTTGAAATAAGGCCACACATTTCCTGATTGTGGCCATTCGCCATCTTCCCAGCCTTTCTGGGAAGTAACTTGAATAGATTAGAAAGACAATGACCTCTCCGTTGCTCTTCCATTTTGGTTATCCCTAATTCAACCGTCCAAATTAAGCTGAAATCATTACAGATTGCATCTCAGCAGCCTGTGCAACAAATAAATTAATGTAGTTCTTTGTTGGCAGTCATTACCCTACGGTAACTGCCACACAACTTGATGCTCTAATTAGTAGCAGTCTCTGCAAGGAGTTCAGAGCTGTTCAAAATTTAAGTCTGGAGTTTCCTTTCATCTTTAACAGTATCTTCTAGGATGAGACACACCGTTCCACCATCTCTGGTATAGCATCTTCCTGGCTAAGCAGTCTGCAGCACTGCCACTAGAATTCATCTGCTGTGGTAGGAGGAGGGAAAAAGAGAAAAAGGCACAGAGAAACAGTTTTAAGTCATTTTTAAGAAAAGGGAAAGTGCTTAATTGGCCAAGGTTTGCAAATTGCCTCATCCATTTTCTTCCAAGCACGTGCATCCTCCATTCCCTGAACTGAATACATCACTGGCAATGCTGATAAATGCTGAGACAGCAGAGCAGCATTGTTGTTTGCATTTTACAACACAGCCATGTAGCCTACTTTAGCCGTGTCATTTACATAAATAGCTGTAATAACCTACATACTACAGGAAAAAGTAACACACGTCTCTCCACAAAGAAAGTGATTCAATTAGGAAACAAACACTAATCAGAAAATATGGTAATAAAGTGTTTTCCAGACTCTGAACTCCATGGCCTTAACCAATTTTTTTGATGGTTTATGTCTTTTTTCATAATCTTTTAAGAGGAAACAGTGAACACTATCTGAATTTCTCAAGTCTTGCTGTGTCAGCATCAAAAAGTGGAATCTGGAACTGAAAGGTGCAGGAGGGAGCTGAAATTGTGGAAGGGGAATGAAAAAAAGTAACGTTTGAAGTCTTCCAAACCCTACAAATCTGTCACTAGTAAAGCAAATATGTTAGGATACTCACCACAACACACTAGTCTTGTGTCTGATTTGCGCATTGCTGTCAATTAGAAACTAAAAAAACCCCATTCACCAAACCCCAAACCAACTGAGAACCCTCCCCTCGGCACCTCCCGTACGGCAGCTGCAACAAAACCTGCCTCATGTGTCTCCATTTCTATAGTCAAGCCTGTGGCTCCCTCTAAGGGCTAAACCGAGAAGCTCCTCAACAGCACAATCTGTAGCTGGATCAAAATTATCGTTACCCTGACACTGCTCTTCCTTTACAAAACATCACAGAGCAAGAATGAGGGTAGGTTTTTCCACATCTTCCTTCCTCATAAGGTGATAGTATCAGTAAATGAAGTTTTGAAGTGTTTTGGACCATGGTCTGACTTGGCATGTTCGTCGTCTCTGTACTGGTTCAAATCTGATATTTCTACAAGCAACTGCCATCATAAAAAAAAATAGAGAGTAAGAGAAAACTTGAGGTCTGCATAGAAAAATGGGAATGAGATAGATTAAAACCTCATCTTAAATAAGTGAAATGTAGCAGAAGAGATGCAAACCAATTAATGAGAAAAAATGTCTTACACTGGCAGTCACACAGCTGGAAGTGAAGAGATAATAACTTGGGGGTTTAACAGTGCAATGATTTACAGTAGCAGGATTTTCATCAGATAGCTTGAGTGGGTTTTTTTTTTTTTTACAGAATTGAAATCTGTTACTCCTCAACCCTCTGCAGAAAGTAGACAATCCCAAATACAGATAACACTGACAGCAGGGAAAAAAAATGGACAGGAACTCACCCAGAGAAAGTAGTATCTCAAGTTCAGGGTTGCAGACAGTAGAGCAATGTGTCATTACTCTATTCTCCCAAAGTTAAATCTGCACTCTGCAACACTGCTTGCCCTTCAGAAGTGTCACCAGTGATTATTTTTGCCTGGCAATGTGATGATCCCACCCAGTCAGATTACTTTAGGTCTATCCCTTTGTGCTCTGTGCTACAGCTGTTGGATACATGATTACGCTGGAGTCTGTAATGCCTTCATGGCTCAGCACAATCTATCAGAGATTTCAGAAGCTGGGGAGAAAGGGCAGCACTCCAATTTTTCTTCAAGTTGGCAGTAGATATTTGAAATTCTGACCTGTGTTACAAAGGTCTGAGGTTAATACAAGTTTGTCACCTTTTTAGTTTAGACTTGTTTTATTTTGAATACCTCTATCCTAATGGACACAGGCATCACCCAACCTAGAACATTACAAAAACTTGATGTTTATGGCTGTTAATACACTCTCAAAGGCAGGTTAAATCAAAGAGCTGGCAAGTCCCATCATAGCTTTTCAAATGGACAATGAAACATCCACCATTAAAATAATTCAGAGTGAAAGCTAGTAACGTAAACCAAAGAGAAAGACAGCCAAGCTTCCTTGAGAGATTTCATCTGAGAAAACAGTACATAGCCTTGAAAGTAACAACTAGTTTCCTGTAAGCCAATCACTGCAGAGACGTATGTCACAGGAGAGGGACAGAAAAAGAAGGCAAAACACTTACATACACACTGCAGTTAACTAAACCAGAGCTCTTGGTACTGCACCATCCTTTCAGTGGGATTGTGCTGTCTAATTCAATTGGTGTCTGTTCTATTTACAAAACGGTAATCAAGCTCTTCAGGTCAGACCCTCAGCTCCAAACAGTTGGTACTTGGTTGACAGGCAGCAATCTCTCCTGAAGAAGTAATTATAGCTCACTAAGTGTCTGTAGGGATCTAGCTTTAACATAGATTAAAATGCCCACTGGCAACAGTATCCAAGGAAGTTTTTAGTTCAAAAAGATATGCAGAATGCACTGCCCCCTGCTCTCCTATTTACACTTCTTTGCTCGTGTCAGATCCTGATGTTATACCTCGCTGTATTAAACGCAGCATGTGCTTACACTGCATGTTCAGCTTTGTGCTGTTTAAGTACAAAATACATCAGTCCATCTGTTTCTCAGCAGAAGTCTCCCTAGCTGAGGGAGGCCATCCATGACTCTTCAAAGCAGAACCGTTTGCCTTTCAACTCCTGACTGACAGACTTTCCTTACGACTCCACACACTTTTCCTTTTTTTATTGATTTACCTCTATCTGATCTTTATAATGAATTGTTAACCTAGGACAAAACTCCAAGCACACACAGCTACCTAAAGAATGCTTGGTAGAGTCTGCTCTTCTTCCTCTGCCTCGTAGCACACAGCAAGATCCAGCTATCTGCATCCCAACAGGATACATATCTTTGAGCAGGAATTCAATATTCTCCTGTACATGAATTATTCGTTTATGTATCTGCAAAGCCCAAGAGACTTTTAGATTCCATGACCTAATTGCTACATGAAGTTATTCCAGCATTTGGTATGTTTTCAATGAAATTCATTACAATAAGCTACCCAAGAGACATCATGCTCTAAATTATATAAGTTTCTTCTCTCAGATACATGTATTAACTTATGAAGATGCTCAGGAAGTTCACCTTTTTCCATCTGAGCGCAGCAAAATGTACCAGATGAGAGCTAATTTCCTTTCATATACTCGCTGGTATAATTTAGTTGCATTATGTATAATGCAGCAGTCATATCATATCAACTTCACATCATATTAGACACTGCATTATGGCAGCTAAATTGATTACTTGTGCAATTGAAGGCCACCGATAGGAAAATTTTTAATCATTTAAATGACTCATCAGTTTTGTACACAAAATGCCTGGCTTTAGTGACATCATGGCAGTGATGTGCTTTCAGGGCATAGCATTTTGTCTATTTAAGCCACTTCTTATTCTTGTCATCTTTGTCAGCAATGAAATCCTACAGATTTACAAAAGGCAGAGCATATGCTGCATGCAGACTATAAAGGATTCCTTTTGATTACCAGACCTCATCAACAACCCAGCTAGATAAAGCTATTTGCCATTCTGAATTACATCAACACACTTCTGCAGATTTCTGCATTGGGTTTTCTTTCTGGTGGGGTTTTTTGTGGATTTGTTTTGTTTGTTGGGGTTTTCTTTTAATATTTCACTCACCATAAGTAGCCAGATTTATCTCGTTTTCAAGGGTCACATAGAAAAAGCTACAAATGCTTCTGGCATCATAATGTTCTGTAAAGCACTTTAATTTTCAGCTTCACCTACTGTCCAACTCCTAAGGTGGCAAAACCTCTGCTACCACAGACCCCTAACATTCTGCTACAGATCGTATTCAGCACTTTCCATGTCTTGACACTGAGGTGCCATTCAAAATGTTTAAAAAGCAGCATCTAAAGTATTCTGAAAATCCTTCCCTTTTACTTCATAGCCTTTTTAAGACCTTCTCTGCTCCTGTCAGGTACGGTGGGATAAAGAGCAGCTCAGGAAATTGTTGAGACTGGATTTTCCTTTTTTGTTGTTTTGTTTTTGGTTACTCTAATCACTTTCCGTTTCAATCCACAAAACTTGGATTAAACCTGCTGACTCATTTCCACAATACAAGCCTTAGCAGCTTTGGCATTTGTGTCTGTGCTCCATTCACCTGACAGAAAATACACTCTTCAGAGCTGTTTTTAGAATCATGACACATCCAAGTCTCACAATAGACATGTGTCCTTACCAATCTCTTACTGCAGAGTTAGGAAGTTGGAGGAGCTCTATGTCTACTCATTCTCACCTCTTGTCATATCTTCAGTCATGACAGTCACCTCATTCTTCCCCACCAATGCCACATAGTGCAGTTCTTTGTGCTTTTCTCCTTTCTACTAAGTTTCTGCACTTAAGACTTCTACTGATGCTTCCTGTGCTAAACCTCTTCCCCCTGTCAGCAGCTACCTCCTGAGAAGAGCATCAGCTCAAGTAAATTCATCCCTGCTCCTCCCACTGCAACAGAGAACAGCACTGTTCCTGTGATATCCCACTTTTCCCACTCCGAACGGGAAGATGAGCCCCTCTACATTCCCCTTAACCCAAACATGCAGAGATAACACACTTTATTGTATTACATACATTATATAACATGGCCACAAAATGACTAAAGCGCTCAGGAGATGAGAAATTTCTTGCTACGGAAACTCTTGCTTTGTAAAAACTGCTGCTGTACTATACAAGCTAGTTCCTGCAAAGAGACACCTATTATCTGTTGGCCAAATTTTCTAGCCATTCTTGAGTAACAACAGATTCAGATAGGTTATGGCTATTGTTCCAGGTCAGCCTTTCCTTTTAGCAGGTCATCTTAAACCATGTAAATGCCCTCAAGAGGATCTCATCTTTAATTGCCAAACAAGCTGCCCATCTTAGCATTAAGTACCTCTTTATCTTACCATCAGGCAGCCAGTATGCCATCCAGACATGAGACAGTGTACTACTCCTGTTTCATATTTTTCTACTGTCTGACTGCTATCTGTATAGATATCAGTAGTTCAGACTTCTTCCACTCCCTACAAAGTATTGAATGCTAGAAACCGCTGTTAACTCTCATCAGAAATCTGGAGTAGAGCTCAGTTAGCTGCTGCACTTTGGTTATGCCCACTGATGGGCATAGTCTTGCCTTTAATGGTTAGAGTCTCCAGTTTAAAGTCACTCACAAGTGACTGCAGATGCCCAGAGTTCCATTTCTTCCTTATAAGGGCAAATAGATCAGATCAACTTATGGAAGTTAAACGTGAGACCATCAACAAATTATTCTCATAGTTAGCATAACAAACTGCAACCTGGCTCAGAGCCTGAACTATGGAGGAAAACCTTATCCCTCTGATTTTACTGGTGAAACGTGATTCATTTACCAGAGGAGGGAACTTTCACCTTAATACTGTTGGGAGTTTCAACCGAGTCATGCAGTAGGTTACATCGTATGGATACAAGTAGCTCCTTTGATTGAATTATACTGATAATTATTACTCTCATAGTGAGATTAGTCCTACACTAACATGAAGCTGGAGGCTCAGGTTAGTAGGAAGGTTTTAGTTTTTCCTCTGTTGGCATAATAGTTCTTTGCATACTAAATTAGCTATGAATTCTGATTGCTGGAGTACCCCAGCAGTTTCTCTGAAGCCACTCTGTTTTCTCCTATGGAATGCAGAAAAGTGATAGATCTGTTATATCCAGCCTTAAGAACAAAAGCTACATGGATAACTGAAGTGAAATTTTAATGGTCTGTGATGATCAAAATGATCTAATAGTCCCTTCTGGCTTATTTACTACGAATCTATAAACTCACCCAAGAGTGAGACAGACTGCTCCCAAGTGGAGTTGTCACCAAATGGCACAAAAAAGAAACATGATAACTGCCAGAAGGCACCACAGTAATGCAGTACTTGTGCTGATAATTGTATTTAGTCTTTACTTTGATCATATAAAGTAATAATCCTTATAAACATAACTATTATAGAAACGAAAACAAAGCAGTTTTCTATCCTTCTCTAAAATTCATTGGATTTGCTTGCAGATTTGTCACCAGCAGTCTTCTCCTTTTGTTGGCCCAGCTGTTAGTGAAAGTATAGATTGAAGCAAACACTTAAACTTTATGCTGTATAGTGAACTCGAGTAACATCAATGGGATTAGCATGTGTAACATTAAAAAGCTTTGCAGGTCACTGAAGAAATGGGATCAGACACCACATCTTCCATGAAAAAAAAGAAAAAAAGACTAGTAAGAACATGGCAGTATCATGCAATGTGTAGAGGAACAGCAAAATACAGGCCAAATTCTTACCCCAGTGTACCTCTGTCAAAGCCACTGGGACCACACAATCAGTTTAGCTAGTTCCCAAAGGACTCCCCACTCCACAGATTCTGTTGCTCCATATAGTCTATACAACAGCTCTCAAAACCAAGCAAACATAACCAAGCAAACATATCATCAGGTGAAAGGCAGGCTACAAGGTATTGCAGGATGCTATAGAACAGGTGGTTTATTTACAGAAAAGATGCATATATCCAGGTCTCCTTGGACCAAGCAAAAGTAGTTAGAGTAATATAAAAACCTTGACGCTTCTCTAGGTTACACAGGAACATGAGCTGCCCCAACTTCAATGCAGGCCCTTCCCATAGACCCCAAAGCTATACAAAGAGTTTGTCTCAGCTAAATTGAAGAATAGGTCCTTGAGACTGTTATTTATTGCATTTTCTTCCTCTCTATTTCACCTTCTTTCCATATGATTCTACAGAAATATTCAGAGACCATATTTCTTTAGCTGTTGTTAATCCACTACAAAAATGCTGCATTGAAACTTACTGTTTTTGGGAAATAAAATTCATCGTAGAGCAAGATGAGCAACATCTGCATTCTCTAGAAGTCATACTACAGATATTCAGTATGTAGAACAGGGAGTAAATAGCCCACTTATAACAACAACAAAAAAAAAAGGTGCAGGAAAATGTGGGTGGTTGATGTAGGAAGTCATTTTAAAGTCAGGGTTGTATTGGAAAAAGAGGAAGAAAGGAAAAGCTAACAGTGTCAAAAACTAAAACTAAAATAAATAGACTACACCCTTGTTTAATAAAGAAAGATCCTAGACTTTAACCACAAAAATAATATTGTAATCTGGTCTGCAATAAAAAACTCTTCTATTAGAAGGATGCCTTTGGGGCTTAAGGACTATAGGTTCTGATAGGAGGAAATTATGACACTGCAACCAAGATGCAGACTTCCAAGATGTTTGGCTCCCACAAATTCATAAACTTCTTTTCCCCATTATGAACAAGTTGTCTTTTAATTCCACCGCAGGCTGAACTGCACAAAGACAGTTCTCTATTACTGCTCTATCATTGTCTTTTGCAGCTGTTATATTTCGACAAGATAGCCTGTACCGTTAATGAGACCTTGTCACCTTCTAAGCAAAGACATTTTGTGGTCTTTGCTAAACATTCAAAAAGCAAATCCATATATAAGGGTATGTGTCTGTTTATACACTCTATCACACCGCTGTTGTGAAAAATAAATGCAACTCCACTCTAATCTTGTAATTTATGTCTAATGATATATTTTTTTGTCACTGAAGCAGACTGAGATGAAGAAAATCCACAATCTTAGAATAATACAAGAATACAAGCAGTTCTGAGCATCACAAATACTTCCAAATATCCTCCCTTTGCCTTTTCTCTTTTCAAGTTGATGTGTACCAGTAGAAAATTACTTTGTGTAGTTACAGTGCATTTTACAGGCTCTTCAAAGTCAGAGGTTCTGGTAGTTTCAATTTTTTCACATGTTTTCTTTTAAAAAAATAAATATCAATGCAGCTTTTCTAATATCCAAGCAAATGTCTAATACCAAAGCACAATACATTAGCCCTTTTCTCTGAACAAAGAAGCTACTGGATTCGTTTATTGGTCTTCAGATGTCTATTTAAGAATAGACAATTCTTCTTAAATGATTTAGAAGAGTATTTCATTTCAGGAAGGTATCACAAGGAACAAACGTGATTGGCTTCTTTATATTTTCTAGAGTTCCTCCAAAGTTCATCTGAAATGATCCTCCAAAATCCCTAAGCAATGCCTCTGATCACTTTACACAGCTGAGCTGTATCTGCTTTCATTCCCCTGATATTGCAATACTCCCTGCCTCATGAGGCAGAGAGCTGGGAATAGAGCACCTCAAGTCAGAATTTAGTCAGTGGCTTTGAATCTGTCTCTCGAGCCTCAGCATGAGCAACTGGAGGAGAATCAGCCTAAAAAAGAAGACCCAGCTATTAATGAACATTATAGGAAGCAAAGCCTCAAATACTCAGAGGATCCAAGGAAAAAAGTGACACCAAAAATTTATCTCAGCAGGGAAATTCCTCTGATCTCCATTATAAAATGAAAAGAGCAGCAGGATTTCTATAACAATAGGTAATTAAAAAGTGACATAGAAGATATTGAATACTTCACTAATATTACTTATTACAGTACTGTTTGAATTCTGGAGTAAAACCTATGAGTTCTGTGAGCCTGACAGAGATAAAGTACAAACAACTGAACCTAATGCCTGCTTTTAAACCTTTTCCAGCAGCAATAAGTGTTCTAATTGTAGAGAGCAGGAATAGCTTTCCTTTTGTGCTGTACATGCTGTTACACATGAATGGAAATAATTAAAGATTATCAGAATGGTTTTGACTAAAAAAAAAATCTGTGAAAGTCTAAATATTTCAGAGACTTATCAATAAACATTTCATTAAGAAAGAGTGGCTGGGGCTTGGTCTGACTTTGAAGGTGAGACATTCTCATTGCACCAGCCCTAATACTGAAGTCACTGTTGTACCTGGATGAATTGCCATTTAAAATCTACTCTCAGCAGAGAGAAGGCAGACGTGCCCGTTCTCAAACCAGCTTTACCAGCCTAGCTGCATATGTATATGCAGGCTTCTACTTGAAATCCCAAGGTCTCAGTTCCAGAGATGATACCCCCGTACAGCAGCTCTGGTTGTTGAAACAAAAATTAAGCCAAATTCTTCCCATTGTAGAAGAAGATGAAGTGTCTAAACCTCAAAAAACTTTTGTGAAACCAAGTTGGTGTTGTGTAGCGAGCTGCCATTGTAACACATGTTATGAGGCAAATTATCTTCCTACAATGCCAGATAGGAAGAATGAAAAATCCATAGCTAATTTAAAATCTGCCTGGAACATGATGCCTAGAGTATTTTGCAAAGGCATAGTGGCAGGACAATTCTCTCAAACAAGGGATTTTCTCAGGCCCTATCACTGATATTAATTTAACCATTCTTTGGTATGTGAAAAGGAATCATGAAGTTCACTGATCAAGAAACTTAAGAGAAAATTAATGTCCAGAGGGGAAAAAGGTTTGAAAAGCGAGTTACACAGAAAGGAGAAGACTGAGTGGGGGGATCTTATTAATATTTACAAATATCTAAATGGTGGATATCAGCAGGTTGGGGCATCCCTTTTTTTCTATGGTAGCTAGCAACAAGACAAGGGGTAATGGGATAAAGCTGGAACACAAAAAGTTCCATTTAAATATAAGACAAAACTATTTTACCATGAGGGTGACGGAGCACTGGCACAGGCTGCCCGGAGGAGTTGTGGAGTCTCCTTCCTTGGAGGTCTTCAAGATCCACCTGGACGAGTTCCTATGCCATCTTATCTAGGTGAACCTGCTTCTGCAGAGGAGACAGACTAGATGATCTCTAAAGGTCCCTTCCAATTCCTACCATTCTATGATTCTATGAAGCATATGATGTCTCATAGCCTCAAAGCTAAGATACCTACAGAAAGGTTAATATTATTCCTTCTCTCTTTTTTTCCCCTTTATTTTTTTTATGAATAAACTCACAGTGAACCTAAGACAATCTAGGATTTCATCTCTTTTATACATTACACCCAAAGAATCAAGGAATGAAAATCTAATCTGTATTCAAGATAGTGATTTATAGGTAAAAGAAGGTCACACTAATTAGTAATTATACTTGTCCTTTGGCAACACAGATCCATAGTTCTTATGCCACTGAGCAGAGCTCTGGAGCATGCACATTAAAATTGTGTGCCTTTCACTTCCTTAATGCAATTCACAGATTTCTAATTCACTACAAGTCAGTTTACTCACTAATTAGTAAGGCCTTCCAGGGAGAGAGAAAAAAAAAATATTAACCCTGTTTTAACCCTTTTAAACTAAAACCTGCAAAGAAATATATCTTATCATACAGCAGATCAGATGCAATATGTGCGAGTCAATACATCAGCCTTTCAAGTAGCCTGGGGTCTTCCACTGGCAGCCCCTGTACAAAGCCACCTACAAGAAACAGTATCACAATAAAAGCTTATATTGGTCCACTACAACAGAAGAACAAGACTGCCAAGCTAGAAGTTAAGCTCAAGAGTGTGAACAACCTTCTTGACTGAAACCACAGCAACCATTTTGTCCCAGCACAACTCCTTAAAATGTTAAAGTTAATAAATCAAAAATAATAAATCCAAAGCCAGTATGCTGCGTGCATACTGCTGCTGCTCCACTTCAGTAAATATTTGGCCATCATCCCAAGACTAATGGTGCTTAAGACTTAGAGCTACTTTGGATTTCTCCCACGATGCTGTTACAGCACCAAACAAGGGTAGGAATATTGTTTTGACAGCTCTGAGCTACGTTAGTATGTGAGCCTCATAAAAGTGACTCATAGAAAATATGAAACCAGAGCATTACATCGTTATCACCAACTTGATTCTTCACATGCAAGAGTTTCCTGCCTAAAGTTAAATTCAGTCAGGATCACAAATTATCACACGTATTCCTGTTAGTCATTTCTTTGCCTTCCAGAAGCATCTCTTAAAAAGGAGGAATGAAATTACTGGTATTTTCATCTGTCTTTTCTTAAGAAAGAAGAGTTTCTTTCTGATCCTCCAAAGAAAAACAAAACAAAACAATCACAGCTCTCAGTTCTTTTGGGTGTCTGTCTGTCCATCATAGAAAAACTCCAGACAAGCTCCTCTGAAATGCAAGTCAAGGGAAAGGCAGAATAATGGGAATGGTTTTTCCTCAGTTGAAGATATTCAAGCTGACTGGCATCTACTGCTTTTCCATTTTCATCTGATATTTTTACTCGGCACTAAAAAAAGCATAAAAATCCATGGGGTGTGTATATTTTTCTTGCACCAGTATCACACAAAACAGGAAGCAACGTGGTACATAAAAAAGGCAGACAAAGCTATTGAAAAAACGAATAGGTTTGAAGGCTCTAGGTACTTCACAAACACATAGAAAAGGACTGAAGTATTGAAGTACTACTGCATTCAGGTAGTAAAGATGGGACAGGAAACTTGAGTAGACAAACCGGCTTTTCACACTACACACATTCTTCACCAAGAAATATCCTCTTCTAGGATAGAGGATAGAGGAGGTTTTGGTGGTCAATTTCTTCTCATAATATTGAAGGTGTAATAGTAAAAACTGTTTGAAAAGAAGTAGCAGCAATTTAGCCACTCCCATTGACCAAGTCCCTTTTTGCCATCAGGAAATTTGTACTTCATTTAAGAACATGACCATTAGTTACGTCCCAATACAACCCCAACCAAACTGTTGCAACTCCAAACACGGACCCCACGGACCCTAGATCTGCACAGATTGAGCCTCCAACGTATACATTAGGACTAGAGCAGGTAACAGCAGTTTGTCCTGCATTTGGGGATATCTGTATCCCACTAAGAGCTGGAATTAGAAGAGAACTTAAAATATCAAGAAATCCAAACCGAACAGCATGCTCAGGTCATGTCCCACACGCAGAAGAGCATGTAGAGCAAGTCCAGAGCACAGTAGACGTGTGCTGCTTCCCAAGAAATCTTGGGCAGAACTCCCCTAACTATGGTCCCTTCCTGGTTTTACAAGAGAGAGTAAATAATTATTTTCATAATAAATCAAAATGTAATCTGAATCACAGAGAGCAATAATGTCCCCTACACAGCCAAAGCAGCACTGCAGCATGCTGGGAGAGCTGCAGCCACATCTCATACCACTGTGATGTTATGCACTACTCCTTGTGTGATGATATGCCCCCACAAAGAGAATGGGACTTGGATCTTAACAAAATGTTGTAGATCAGCTTATTTCCAATTCTTTCCCCAAGAAGTTTGCTGAGGCACAACCACAGGCTTTAGCTCTGCTCCCTGACACGCTTGCCCGCTGCTCTAACTCCTCCACTTTCTCTTCTGCTCTGTTAAGGTTATTTTTATCATAGTTACAGAAATGTCATGCTGAGAAAGCAAGCTGATGATAGTTCCTTTTCTAAAAAAATCTTTTCATTTTCCTGAAATAACTGCATCTACCAGACCTGTGAACCAGACCAAAATATCCCTTCACTAGTATTCAAAGGCAGAGGAGGAAAAAAAATACCATATATGGAAGCACTGTATATTCCCTGGTGTAAAGAGTCCTTTCTCATAAGTTGTTCTGGCATTTTACTTCTCATATCAACACAGGTAGCCACTGTCCACTTTTTCTGAAAAGGGGAGAGTTTCTTTGAAGCCATGGTGATCAAATATAGCACATTTCCACCTTGGGAAAAATTAAAGCAGTAAATGAACCTTTATATGAGGTACATATCACAACGCAGAATATTCCATTAACTTAAATGAAAGCAACCCATCAACTAAGAAAGGAATAAACGCTCTTCCATTTAGTCCAGATAATTTGCTGAAAGGAAGTTCTCATTGGCATCTGCAGAGAAAATAGTTTCTTTATGTCTGTCAGTCCTGGGACATACCTAGAAGTGGAAGCATAAACACACCTCAGGTCCTGCTGCTGACCTAGCTTTATTTCAGAAGCTGGACAGGCACATGGTCAGTCTCAGATGAAGCACATTGTCCCTCTCAGCTGTGCTGATTAGCTAATGCTTCACCAGAGCAGAGTTTGGGCCTCTCTCACTTGAGAAACACCACCGGGTCTCCTCTTTCCTTATCTGCAACTGACCCTTCAAGCAGGTTACTGACAAGATAGTCGACAGTTTCTGATCTTGGTTGTAAGCTTTCCCAGTGTAAATACTGTTGTCTGTGCATTTGTACGGTACCCAGCATAACTGGCACCAGATGTTGGCAAAAGCCTTCTGCAGTGCCTCTTACAGCAGGTTTGCAGGACTGTATTTAAACAGAAAAAGCATTTTGGCTTGACGGTGCTGTTCTATAAATTTGGATTCCCATACTGTCTTATTTTGCCATCATCTCTGTAACTGATTAGTTTGCATATAAAATTACAGTTCATTTGGCACAGGATTTCCATCCCTGCTGCTTCTCAGTGCTTTGTGCAATATTATGAACCTCTGTTTTTCCATTAGTATTCACTGCAGCAAAATGATGAATGACACTGAAGATGAGTTTATCTGATGTGATTTCTTCCTTGTCTTCACCCACTTACTGTATACCTCATTTTGTTTCCTTTGTTGTCTTCACTCTTCTACAAAGGAAAGCTGTTCATTTTTTTCATTATTACCATTTTCTACATATGATCTTGACACAGTGTTTCTTTGAAAAAATTCCCATTGACTTCAAATGACACTGGAACTGGCCCCTGGGGAGGTTGAAAGTTTCTGGAATCCCTAATACAACAATAACACCACCTATTTGTCCACTCTATATTTTGTCTCTTTTGAGGCTTCACAGTTTACCGTGTCTGCCCATAAAATGCTATCATTCACACCTCTTGCTTACATTTCAGAAATGTCACCACCTCTGCCCATGCTGACTGCTGCTTAAGCCTCAGTCCACGCTTTATCCTCAATAAACAGCCGTACCTTTGATACCTAAAAGTGGCCAAGAACCAGTTCATCTTGTCAATCCTTGAACTCACACAGAAAGGCGTCACCACTTGGTGACATGCAGCTTACTCCCTGACTGATCTTGGCCCCTTTTATTTAAGCAGTCAAAATTACATGCCATATTTCTCTAGTATCTGTAGAAGACATTTTTTTGTCCTTGATATGACAGTGCAAAGAGCTCATACACAGGGAAGCAATTTTCCCCACTGTAAGATGTAATGCAGCAATCTTTATCATAGGACCTCTATTTTTCAAATCATTTGCAACTTTGCAAAATATGCGTTTACAATTGCAAAAAATACCCAGAAAGCAGTCAGCTCACCCTCCCACACTGTAAACCCAGACAAAGGGACCAGCTTTTTAATTAGCTAGCAAGAGAGTCAGTAAAACGTCCCAGCCTCCTTAACAGGATCCTCAGGCTCCAAACTCATTATCAGATTGCTTTTTATCTTTAAGAGTCAGCAATTTTAACTCCTTCTAGTGTTATAATCACCACAGTGATTATAGCTCCTACAGTGATTATAGCTCCATGGTGCAGTAAAAGTTTAGAACACTTGGAGACCACCTCTACCACCACAAACACCACAATACACAGCCACAGCCAGGCAGCACCACACTGGAAAGCTCAATCTGCTTACTGGAACAATCTTTAAATAGTATTAACTGGAAAGCAACGTTTCCTCTAACTCATCCTGCAGTAAACTAGTGGGTTGTAATGCATCCTGAACAGAACATAGCATGTTTCATAAGAAATCCTGTAACTGGCTCTGATTTGTTAGAGGTTCAACTCTCCAATAAAGAGCGTTGAAAAAGGCAATAGTGTATTGCTTAAAAGGCAGCACTGTTTGGGGGTTTTTCTCACAAATTGGAGAATGTTTGGTTTTTTTTTTATATTCTACTTATCATCAACAGTAAGCCAGAGATGGCAGCTGCAGGCTCTAATGGTATCTTTACAGAAAAGAATACTCCCACATGTTCCAGCCATACAAACTTGAAGGTGAATGAGAAGCAAAGTAATATGTGTTTGGACCATGCTTTCTAAAGCTCTTAGTGCCCACCAGGTAAGATTTGGGCATTGGTATGGTTTGGCTAAACTTCAGAAGTAGCTTCTAAGAGTCAAAGATTTTTAAAACCTGGCTAGTGTACCTAGATGTCAATGAGGGATCTGGTCTCTCTTGAAAATCTGTCACTTATTAGACTCAGTAATCACTCTTCTGAATGACAGTGGAAGGAAATTCAATACAAATTATTTTGAAGATCTGAAAGGTTCTCTCCCAGCATGATAATTACTGTGTTTCCATTTCTGTTAATGACATCTAAGAATGGGAAACACAAGTAGCGACAGAGGATTAAGTAATTATGGAGTATTAGATGCATTTGAAGAGCAGGGTCACAGAAAAAGACAGAAGGAGAAAAGAGTGAGCATGCTGTGTGCTGCTCATCAGCTTGAAAGCTCTAAAACATCCCTCCTTATTCACAGCTTGCTAGCTGTAAAGGACAAAGGCTCACAGTACAGATCACTTACTCTATTTTCCCCTATTCTGGAGAGCTACAGCTTTTATGGGTAAGTAAAGCTCTTGCTAACTACAGAGAGATATGATCTCTATCTAATATGTGATTAATTTTCTCTCACATAGGAACTGTAAATGTATGCGATAGAAAAGTAATTTAGGATCATTTAAATATAGAAATGTTGTTATATGATAAATGCAGTACCATAGGTGACCTGAAATCCTGTGTCCCATTTCCAACAGCAGAGTCACATGAAAATTAAGGTTTGCTTAAAGAACACAAGTAAATTCTGAGAATGGCAATGAAAAACAAACCTAGAGCATTGTAAAATTATCAGTTCTTATGAATTTAAGAATTCTGAAGGGAGCTAAAATTCCTTGTTCTCGATTGATACAAAACATATGAAGCAAAGCTGCTCACATGGGCCTCTGCATGTTTATTCCACTTTGTCAAGCACTAAGGAAAATACTGGAGCTGCATTTAAGTGGTCCAGCCTTTGAATACCTTTCTCTGACTCAGCTCTTAGCCTAGATAAAGTTGGAGTGTAAGTCACCCCATGTGAAAGGAACAACAATCATACCGGACTGAAAATATAACTTCGAGATTTTAGTTTGTTATTCACCAGGTCATTCAAAGGTATCACGTAACTGGATCAAAGGGTGAGTCTTCCACAGTCATTCACATGATGGCAACTTACTCCAAAATTAGACCTCATGACATCAGAGGAACTAATCTTGGCTCAAGACATTTAAAGGTGAAGTAATCTGTCTAGTAAGTGGAGTATGACAACTGAGCAGCCATTTAGAGTAATTACCTTCCTAGTCAATTAATTAATTCTTCAAGTGAAGTTAAAGATCTCTGAAGTTTTGGGACATTGGTAAAAAAAGCAGGTCAAAATTTAATTTGAAAGCACCTGAATCAGCCAGAGAGATGGACACAAAATGTAAGTTGACTAAGCTACGTAATGTTTCTGGCTAAATCGGCTCTATTTGTACAGAATTATTTCTGCAGGACTGACTTTCTATTGCAATTTAGGTGCACACAACTGAACTCGGTAGATTGTTTCTCCTCCTACTTGTACATCACTTATGTGTACCTGTCCTACTTTTAAACATTGTGTTCAGAAGGTCTTTTATTTTGAGATATTGACTGATTTAGCCCCAAAGTTTTTATTTGCACTTTTGTTAGTGCTTTTTATCACATGCATTTGGTCACACAGCACCGTTTCTGCTCTCCAAGTATGAAACTTTGGACAGGAGAATAATAAATTACAAACAAACCCAGAGACTTCTAATTAGATTTATTAAACTTTTGTTTTCAAAAGAAACATGCATTCAGGTCAAGTTATGTAAGTTGTGTTACCTTCCTTACAACTAAGGCTGGCCTCAACAATGTTACAAACCCTTTGTCTGTGCAGTTTTCACTCCCAAGCATCGTGGCATTGGCTTCAACTGCATTATTCACCCTTAACACATCAATACCATAGGGAAATCACACAGCTGCTGCTTTTAATTCAAGCTTTTTTTTTCTTTATAGATTTTTTAAAGCATTATGTCAGATGCACTTAAATAAATTGGAGTCAACAAAGCTCATTGTTTTCCAGTACCTAATGAAAATCAGCCATCCCTTGTTCTCTAGAGCTAGAGTCCAGACTGCAGCAAAGTCAATAAAGCTATCCTGACCTATATGGGCAGAAGAAGGGGAGACAGTCCCAAAAAGTATAATTTTGAGCTAATTCCTCAAAGTCTCTCAGCGTCATTTCAGCCACATGTTCCTTATGAAATGAACAGGTCTTACACTTGAGGAAAGACAGCTATTAAAGGCCCATACCCAGTAACACTTCACTGTGTTTCCATATTGCCTTTTGTGATTCTAAATGCTTGCTTGCATCAAAAGGTCACCTACAATCTGAAGAAAACCCATCTCTTTTTAGTAACTTTTAATATCCATTCACCTGAAACTATTGTTCATGTGCTTTAGGATCCACTCTCCTTCACTTAAAAAAAGCTAAATGAAGTAAATACAGTGCCATTTGGAAAGAGTTGAGCTATCTTTTCATTATTCTAATACCAAAAATCCATTTTTTGAGGAGCTTTCTTCTAATGAAGAGACAATTTAAAATAAAATCTATCCAGAAAAGGTACCTCATCCAGGACTCAGTCCAGCAAAAGTATAGTGACAGTAAATTCCTATTTACAGGCTAGTATGGAAATTTTGCTAATGGAACGTAAAATTATTATCTTGTTTAGTCTAAAAATATTTTGGGATAAAAGCTGCTGAGCTTTACTGAAAGACCTCTAGAAGCTCCTTCAAAGACACCAATTCCAGAAAGAAAAAGTAAAAACCCATTTAAGAGGCACTAACCTATGTTACATATTAGAGCACATTTTGCTTCTAAGATAGTAAGAAATAGCAGAAGCATTTGGAATCAGCACTATTTAACTCATATGTTGAAACATCGAGCACCCCAAAACTTTTTCATCAAAAGTTTATCATTCTTTAACCTACTTGTGCAAGAAAAGTAGGTCAATAGGAAAAAAAAAAAACCACCCCAGTCACAAACCACTTAGACCACAATTCACAAACTCACCACAGCAAAAGCATCTTATGACTTATTCCCAGACACTTCCTCCTTTTATTAAATATTTCCTTTTTTTTTTTCCTTTCTCCAAATCCTCTCCCATACACTCTATGTATTGATATTAAAAGTCTGACATAGATAATTTCTAATGTTTTAAAGCATTTCTTCCAGGCAAATAAAAGGGAAAGAACCTGAAATTATGTTTGAACCTGATATTCTCAAAAAAGCTTGTACAGCATTATATAAACATAAGCTTGTGCATGAAAACTTTATTGCAATATTGAGCCCAGAAAAAACATACCCAAGATAGAAGTTACTCATATCATCCTGCATACACTGGAGCTATTGTAGAAGTGAACTATGTCTAAAATGCTTTACAACTGAATGTGTGCTAACTGCTTTATTGAATTTCATTAATGTAGCCAGAGTTTTCCCAAAGTGTCATCTGTCATAGGCCTGCATCTTTCTAACAGTACTATTTGATATAATCATCTTACACTAGGAGCAGAGAACAGCTGCTGAGAGGCCCCAGAAGTAAGTCCTCTGCAGAATTCAGGCTGCGTTCCAGTCCTCCCTGCATGCCCCACTCCAAAGTCCAGGCAATGCCAATCCACTTGTGCAGCAGAGCTCAAACCTATTCATCCACCACAAGTAACACTAGGTCAACACAATTAATATAAAATCACCAAATCAAGATTTCAAGAGTATTAGGACACTTATGCCTGTCTACATACCTTTAAAATCCAATCATTCTTGCTCTATTGGAAATGAGCACAAAAGTAACACTTCATAGTTATTGATAAAGTGATGTGTCAATAAATAGATTCTGTTGCAACTCAGGTTTTAGAGCAGAGGTCTGAAATATAGGCCATATTTTACAGTAATGCGTTACTTGTATTAAGCACTGACAGATCTTGTAAGGCCATAGTTTTTATACATGTGTGTCAGCCATGAGAATAATCCTGTTTCCAGTATGAGCTATCGTGTACTGCATAGAAATAGCCAAACATACCCCTGACATCATTATGCAATCAGCTTCTATCTTCTTCACATCAGGATTGACACTCTAATACTAAGCATTACAAAAGCTTCAGACAGTGCTCATTCTGAAAACTTCTGATATTAATAAGGAACCTTTTTAACTGCACTGTAGATCATACGCCACCCTTATCTTCCTCAATAGTGCAGAGTCAAGATTCTTCTATCTCAATGGCTTTTTCCCAGATGTCAGGCAAAATCACACAAGCAATTAGCAAGGACAAGAAAGGTGCAGGTGGAGCACAAGCTGCAGACAAAAGCTCTGTCCTTTCAAGAAATACAGAAATACACTCTTTTCTTTTTGGCATTGTACCAGAGAAGCAAAGGAGAAAGGAATGTCCTTTCAAGTCTGACAGCATAAATTTGTACTGTAGCCTCCTAAATCTACATGATACATCTACCTCAAACAGCATTTGTCACACACAAGTGGAACAGACAAATGCACAGGTCCGTAAGTTTTCTTGCACAGACAACAGTAATTAATTAAACCTTAGAAGCTCGGGAGTTTTAGCCCATGTCTGTTTAGGTGGAGTCCAGTCACAAAAGGCCAATGACTGCCTTTGCCTCATTACTTGTCATCTGTCCACGTGGCTCCCAGCTACTGGACTCTCTGGGGGGACCTCCTGGCTCCATCAGCCACACTACACAGCTGAGTCGCCCAAAACAGCCAGTGCTATTCTCAAGACTCTACCTAGTGATGCTCTTTTCACTGCAGACACATCTGGTTTCAGTCGTGCATCACCATGCTCTTAGCAATACATATAACACCAGCCAAGACAGCTACAGCCAACCAGATGGCTTTGCAACAAATCCCTGTGGAGAACTGGATTACATGCATGGCTGTGGCCAGGGCTGAGGCTTCTGTGTCTCACTGCAGAGGCTGCAGACAGTAGGAGATCAGGGAATGGCACATATTCCATGCTACCCAGCTCACCATTCTGCAGTCTATCTCCAATACCTGCCAGCATCTTCTCTTATGCTTTATTGTTGTCACTGCCTATAGTCTCTTAACATTCACCTTCAGAACTAGTTGAGGACTGAGCTGATGCTTTCATATCGCTGCAAAGCTTTATTTTTTTCACAGCTGTTCTTTCACTTGGCTGATAACTCATACAAGGGGTTTTTCAGCCAAAGGAAATTAGTGTTCTCTCTGCTATAGAGTATAATTGGTTTTTCCTCCACTGACAGCTCTTCAAGTTAAATTTAGGGAGCCAAGGAAATTAGACTGAATGCTATTTAGCTGAGACTATGGCCTACTTCCCATACACGCATCATGACAAAGGGGAAGGGTTCCTTTAATTCGCTTTGTACTGGAAAGCTACAGGACATGAGAAAATAGGCAAATCCATCACCTAAAACATAACCCATCTCAGATGTGTATTAACTGCATGATCAAAGCTACCTTTAGAGACCAACGTCACTTATAACAAATGCAGAGAACTAGATCTCCAGTGAGCAAGCAAGACAGAGGGATTTCATTAATTTCCATAAATGAACTCAATCAATTTATACCCAACTTTCACAATTTGTCCCACTACTTATCTGTTCACATTTAGTCAGCATGTAGTTTTGCCAGATCTGACCGTTTAGACCTATGTTTCACAGTACTGGTGAACCCAACACTTCCCGCAACTACTAAAAAAACTATGGAAAAAGCTGAACCTTGATTTAAAGCAGCAAGTTTCCTATCTTGTTTACAATGAAAAACTTGAAAACAGTATATTTGTTGCTATGCTTGCAAGTCTGGCTTCTAAATCCAAAAGATGGTGTTGTCCTTACCTTGGATAAGGAATTGAGAGAATCTGGGAGCTCAGGCTCTTCATTAGCCTGTATAAAACAGACCTATTCTGTAAGCACCAAGTGCCAGAGTTAACCAGGCACATAAAAAGGTGCATGCCTGTACACAACTTTACAACAGATTCCTTTACACTAAAGTTAAGTTTATTCCTGTTCTCCATCCCTCAAAAAAGAAGTCAGTTTAGCAGTATATGATTAAGCAGCTTTTCATGCTGTAGCACATATGTTCTCCCTGACTGCACTCGGTTGGCTTTATTCTGACTTATCTCACTGACCTGTTTTAAGGTTATCTTTGGAAAATCATTTTTTTCCCCTTATCTGTTTTCAGTCAGGGTTCTGCACACATTTTTCTTGTTGACTCCACAGGGCACAGTATAAGCTATGGGCCAGTAGGATCTGCTTTTTACCCTTAGCTTTGCACACACACACACACACTTTCCTGTATTCTCTCCTTGGTGCAGTTCAACCATCCAAGAATAAATTTGCCAAAATACAACAAAAAAAGAAAGAAGAGTTCTTTATCCTCTCCTAATCAATCTCCATTTCACAATCACCGTTTTTGTCACCAGCAGCAGTCCATCAATTTGTGTTACCACAAGGAAAATCACTATCACTTTTTACCAGGACTTCTGCCTTTGAGTCTGAATTTCACTACTAGTTTTATGCAAATAACATTTTCCAATCATGTGAAGTACAGCTGTGTCTTTCTGTTAAGGCAAAAAGCTTTTGTTCATGCACTTTCGTCACACCACTGTGAAATTCTGAGCTTCAACCAAGTAGTTCCCACCCAAATAATGCAACATTTCTACATTTCCTTTAACTGATTACATTTTGAAGTTCATAACTAATTTATGTTTTGCTCAAGTAAAATTATGCACAGGTTCTCAAAGGACAAATGGTATGGATTAAAATCCCTTCTTGCATCAGTGCAACCCCCTTCCTTTTAAGCCTCTCAGTCGTATAATGAAGTTGTCTTTCACCATTCAGGGCAGTCATTCTGTTATTAAAACACTTGCTCAGAAGCAAACCACTCTGTCCACCCATCTGTTCTCTGATACCTGCTCTGAATATGCCTGGCATCAAGGACCAAAGGAAAATTAAGTTTTCTGGACAAACTTCAGGCCAAACAACAAATGAATGGTAGGAAACCCTTCAGAAGTAAGGGTTGAGTGGTAGTGATCAGCACTAGAGAGAATAATCAATAGTCCAAGGCCAGCTAACATATATATTGTAGACATACCAACAGCATAGTAAACTCCCTCAAATACTTTCTGCTCACCACTCCCTTGCAATTCTCTTCTGTCAAATTTTTGGTGTTCAAGTATTAAAAATTCAACACTGTATGGAGCCATAGCAACCAGATGCTGCCTCACTTGTGTTCTATGTTGTCTTTTCCTGCTTTACTGCAAGTTTATCTCATTTTTTGAAAAGAAAAAATAATGCCACACATGACACCATGACAAAGAAATTTGTGGCTGTCCATGTGGCTGACCTGTGACAATTGAGAAAATTTAAGCATGGATTATAGACAGTTTTCTTAACTCCATATGATTAATACAGAGCATTAGTGTAAGTACTAGCCAGTCAGGCTTAAATTCCTGCTTTCATCATCCTTTTGACCTGCAACTCAGGCTAAACAGTAAAAGTCTCCTCAAAATCCCGCTGCATTCTCATATTGTTTAAATAGTAACACATTCAAGTGTATCCCACAGGATCACATGCACTGAAAATTGCTCTAAAGAGTTCCAGATAGGTTAATGAGGTCCAGAAAGGCTGCAAAAACATTGGGCAAAGGCTAGCTTTTGTAGACAACATGGTGGGCTTTCCTTTATTTTACAGTTCTTGGCAACAGGTATTTTTAAGACACACTTAGAAACTGTATGTATTTGGACATTAACATCAAGAATATTTACCAGTAGTCCTGCCTGGGAGAAAAGAATATCAGGGAAAATATGGCCCTTTCAAGATTGTGAGAGTGGGAAGGAGAGCTTTGAATTCCCTGATAGTGACATGGCTCCAGCCTTCCAGACAACCTATACTAGCTACCCAATGCCTACTCCTTTCCTCCTTGAAGAAGGCTGCTGAGAAATGAAGGGGCAAGAAAGATACAAAGGCTATATACACCCACAATTGTTGTTAATTAAACAAAGAACAATCCAGTGATCATCCACCCAGAGAACAGCAAATTAAAATGCCATCTCAAGCTTTCAAAAATGTTTCAAAATATTTCTTCATTTACTAATTTTAATAAAGTTAATGTGTACACAGACCAGAATTATTTCTTTTGTCCACAGACATCTTCCATGAAGAAGTTCATGAACCTCAAACAGAATCCTTAAATTTACTTTTATTTATGGCTACAGAATAGACATGAGTATTCTAAAACTTTATAGAGAAACTAGAGGGGAAAAAAAAGTCAGGTGAGGAATTGTTCATAATTATATCCCTGTCACCTTTAGGATATTGGTTTTAAATTTTCTCCCCAGCTTCTTAATCTCATGATTTTTTTCTCCTACATCTCATCACCCTTGAGTGCAGTGACAAAGAAAAAAACATATCTTTTAACATGGATGTAAGTAGCTCTTCACGGAGACTCAGATAATAGCTTATCTGATTTATAGGGCAATTTTCTTGCCATAGGTTTGAGAGTCTGAAGAGATCCTCCAATACTTTACTTCATGCACCAAGATAAGACAGTTCTATTGGAAAGAATGTAAGTCAGTCTGGTTGCAAAACAGTAACATGCCGTTCTACAGATGGAATAATTCACCACTGGAGAAATTCAAAAACCTTTCCTCAAATTGTATTGCATTTTTCTCCTCCCTTTCCTGGTAGGGCCACCAAGACTTCTGCTTCCCTTTCTACAATCATCTTTCACAGTCAGCAGGGATGGGAGCATTTGAGTCTCACTCTCTTCTTAACACATGTACACTTACCAGTCCTTTGAGATTTCTGGAATCTCCAATCCCATGCCTTTATGTTTCATTATGAGGTAAATATAATATCTCATCAACAGACTATGTTCTGGAAGCTAAATTACAACCAAGCACAAAATAAATTCTTACATGAATTGAAGTGCAATTAAAGGAGGTAAGACTTCGAGTACAGGAAATACCGACAGAGGTTATTTACTAAAGGTTGAGAAAGTATACCAGGGAAAGAATATGTACTGCTATCTTTTATTGATTTTAAAGAATCTATTACCAGAGACACCGCACCAAAATAAACAGACATCTAAAGTGAACAATTATTACATCTTTGTTCTGGAAAAAAAAACAACATTAACTAGTTTTCCATCTAATGGAAGAATCTTGTAAAGTGTACTAAAGGTGCTAGAGAAAAGGCAGCAGTAGACACACAAGGTTAGGCATTTGCCCAGTGTATGGTGCTTCAAGTCCTCAAGCAAACTGGATCATACTGACTTCTTAGTACTCAGTATGAATAAAACAGTAATAAACACTAACCAATGTGGCATTTGGTATTGCAAAATAGGATCTATATTTCCTCTAGAAAAAAAAAAAAACAAAGCAGTTCCTACCCATGTGAAAAGCCATAGAATGAGAGGGAAAAAAATCAGATAAGGCTTTACTGTTTGTGGAGGAGGTTAATCAGTCACTGAAAAATAGAAATCCCACACACCTCTATTCCTCACTCCCTGAAGACTTTATAGGTTAAAACTTGTGCTGGGAATTGACACACCAATGGTCCATGGGATCTGAAGAGCTCACATCTCATGGCTCTTTCACCACTGCAGAAGCCAGATGACATCTCCATGTTTCAGTATGTTTTGTGTGGTATTGTTTCTGTTCTCATTAGGATGATCAAAAAATCAACTCCCATAGCAAAAATCTGGTTCCTATGCCTCTACGCCATAGCTTATGCACAGATTTATGTGTGAATTAACAATCTAGTCCTTCAGCTCTGTAAAAAAAGCAGTTTGTACTTCAACCTCCAGAGATTTCTAAATTCAGACCCTATTGGTAATCAGCGAGAAAGTAAAATTAGAGCTTTCCAGATCAGAGCCTGAGTTTATTTCCCCTGCTTCTGCAGTGAATTACTAAAGCTGATCAACAATATTCTGATAAAAATGCTGATTCACGAGAATAGAAAATATTCCTTGAGAACATGTTTATTCTGCTAAAACCCTCCTGAGAAGCCAAGCATGCAGGCACTTCCCGCTGCCTGACCAGCTGGCTTGCCTGCCTGGCTTCTTTCCAGCGTGCCTACCAGCCGGCTGAGCACCAGGCCAGAGTGCCAGCAGCCCTCAGCTAGGGAAAAACTGCAGTTGCAAAAAGAACCCTGAAAAAAATTGTCCTGTCTTGCCTGAAGTTCCACTATGTCGACATTCTGTTCGAGCATGTGATGAAACACAATGTCAACGACCCAGAATATTCCACGAAACAATTCCTGGCCAATTTTAGTTACAATTTACATATCTGCTGTTATTATTATTGCCTCTCTAGAAAAGTAAGTCTTGCAGTGTCTGCTTCAGTTCCACTTCAGAAACACGAGCTTCCAGACAATGAGAATTGAGTAATCAGTTCCATATTGATCAGTAAAGCTTTTTAAAGTACAACATGGCTTTTTTCTCCCTCTTGTTTCTCCATAAAGTGTTTTAGAATACTCATGTCTATTCTACAGTCATTCACAATAAAAGTAAATTCTGTTGAGGTTTGTAAACTTAATTCTCACATCAACTAATTGGACACATTAAGGAAAGAAACAGTGAAGGCATCAAATGACAAAAATAAATGAAGAATCATTAATCTTCTGCTGAAGAATTTCTAGGCCAAGGCTCATTACTTATTTTTTTCAATGATACAGTTTGTGAAATAGAGGTGCTATTTTACTACAGTCTTAGTAACGTCTTACATTATATTCTACTATGAGTTAACTACTTCAGCCATCAGTTTTCCAGCATTATTTCTTACATTCACTTCAACGACTTTGGGCCTTTGTTTTCAAGTAGTAGACAGAGCAACATTCTTACTGAAAGGGCAGAACATTTGGAAGAAATCAATACATAAATAGTAATCAATTGTCAGGAATCAATTTTATTCCCCAAAGTTTATAAGGAATTAAAAAATAAATTGTCAAATCATTGACTGTGACATGCAGAAAGCCATTTAAATCAAGTACTGGGTTAATAAGTTGGAAAGCAGTAAGAGTGGAATGAGTTTACAAAAACAATTGCAAAGAACACAGGAAAATAGAGAAATCTGATCTCTGCATAGGTAAATTGAAGGATTGTAATACAGCACAGAATTGCTAAGCAATACATGAGGAAAAAAAAGACATGCCTATATATATGATTTCTGTGGAAGCAAGTAGTGCTCAATCTCTCTCTAAACATATTTCTAAGAAGCTGGCAAGAAGGTGAATGAAGGAGATACTGTGAACAATGCATTTTGATATCTACAGACCTTTCAATAAGCTCTCCTGGGATATGGAAGAAGGTTATCTGATGAAATCTGAAGGACAGAATAAAGACTACTTTCACAATAGAGAGCCATAATTATTAGAGGTTACCTTTGCTGGAATCTGTGTCATTCAATATACTCTTAAATGATCTAGAGATAGCAGAATGGTATTTGGATTTTTTGAAGTAATCAAAATTATAACTAACCATAGAGAGCAGCAAAAATGTCTTATCCTGTACTACTAAGGATCAAGAGGCACATCAAATTCAGTGTTTGTAAATGCAGAAACATATATTGGGGAAAGATGTCCTAATTATGAATTACGGTGGGGTCTAAATTAATGCCCCCTGCCCAGAAGAGAATTCTGAATAGCTACACAAGATGCAATGCTCAAATAGACAAAGGATTAAAAGAGCAGAAAAAGCATTACAATCTGTCTAAACCTCAGCCCATCTGCAAAACACTTTTGAATGCTGTCTCCTTACCTAAAAAAAACCAAAAAAGGAATAAAAGTAAACTCAAAAAAGACTGAGGCAAGTTATCAAAGCTTCTGTAAAGCAAATATTAAATGAATTGGCACAAGAATTACAAAGGAGGAATATAATATTCACCTAACCACAGATTGCATGGGAAGGGCAAATACTAGAGGATCATTAATTTCTTTTACTACAGAAACTCAAAGGCCATTAGCTTCGAGCTTTTTGGTAGATATTTTAAAATGAAGGGAATTATCTTCCTCTTACAACACTGGGACTGTGGAACTTAATGTCACACTGTGCTGCTGAGATAAAAAGCATGAGTTATCAAAGAGGTAATTAAACACATTTATGAAATAAACGTCCATCAAAATGAATTAAATACATTGATGTAAATACTTGGTATGTTTCTAAAGGCCAAGGCTAGCAGAAATTAGGGAGAAGTATGTTTCTGCATCTGTTTCATTCTTACATTTTCAGTGCCTGCCACTGTACTTGCAGTTCAACTAGCTGTATATCTTTGATAGAGGTATTTACAAATGACAGGCTTCATCTAGGTTCTCTAATAATTTCTCTCCCCTCCCCACTTCAAAAGCTGCCACAGTTATTACATGTTAATTTATTTTTCCAGATAGAGTCTATTTCTGCATGTTTATGCCCACACACAAGAGCTATGTGCCATCTGAGAAGTGGACCAATCCTTTGCCCTCATGCTCTTGGATTAAATGAGTTATCTAATGAGCACATTTAGATGTGCATCCTTCAGGAGATGATCTTATGGTTGGACGTTGCCAGTGAAAAGAAATACCAGAAAGAACTCAAAATATTATCCATACTGGCTCACCACAGTTTTCTATTCCATTCTGTTTAGAAACCCTGAGCCAGCACCTGCGGTACCTTGGGCTCTGTGGAGATGACACAGAAGCTGAAGATCAGGTCCTCGAAAGTCTCCATGGTATTCTCCTGGCTCTCACTGAAGACAGCTAAGTATCACTGCATATGACTATTTAACCATTTGCACAATTCAAAAGCATTCACTGAAGGCTTTTGTCTATTGTGATAATCTGTGTCACAAGAAGAGATTGCTGCTGGAACTGTAACTGTCCTCAGCCTGTTTTGCTTTACTTTCTCTTCATATACTTGCAGATCCACCTGTGACCAGATCAAGCTACTGGTCACCAAAACACCTGAAGCTGCAGAACAATTCCAAAATTAATATTCTATGTATTACAAACTCCTAGGATGAATTTGGGATGACCTTACTAGAAATTCAAAGATTAGTTCCTAGTCTCCTTATAAGTAAGCCTTTAAGGTCTCTGCATATTCTCCTGAAATGACATAAAACTGCATTTGTTTGCATCTCCTGGCAGATGATAGTGATTTACTACCTTAAGGACTATTAGCCATTTTTTTTTTTATGAAGAAAGAGGCTAAGGGAATTAACTATTCTAATTGTTAGTCTAATAAAAGATATTGTGCCTACTTACAAAATTAATTGCTAGGCCATACCTCAGGAATAGAATCTTAATCCCTGACTTCCCATGTCTTATGTAAGCATCCCTTTAAAGTCAAAGATAAAACTGCTTTTTTCTTTGCTCTGCCACCTGTGCAGAGCAAAGAAAAGAATTCTGCTTCAACGTGAAGCAGAATAATCAGCTGGGACTGCACTTGCTGCAATTCAAGCAGATAACTGTTCTCACATATTTAGATTGAGACAGTCTTTAAGTACCTTGTTTAAATCAGAACCTTGGATCCCACAGATATCCACTCAGAACTTCAGGAAGCAAAGCGACATGGAAATGAGAGTTGCAAACCTACTAGAGGTATTGTTAACACTCTTATCATTACAGAGCAGAGATCCTCCAGCATACTCAGAGAGAGTGAGATCTTCCTAACTTTGGCAAAAATCCTGAAGGGCAATCCACGATGTGCAGTGAAAGCAGCCCAGGTGCTTTCAGAGATAGCCAGGAATGGTATGTTGTACTAAAGTGTTACTACAAGGCATATTACAGCACATTAGCTGTGTATTTCCACTCTTGAGTTTTGTTTCGTGGCTACCAGCTACTGGTCTTGCAATAGCAATTGTTTGTTTTCACCATGACAAAACACACACGAGTCCCTCTCCTTTACCTACACAGAGGAAATGAAGAAACCATGTATTGAAGCAGGTTTGGTTCCAACTTTGATACCACTGCTGGAGAGCACAGACCAAGAAATGTTGCTTCATGCTGGGAGGGCCATCGGCCGCATCTGTTATGCTAATAGTAAGTATTGACTTGAGAGAATCCTACTTTCCCTAGCTGTAAGGCATTGTAAAGCACTGTAACCTGTAACTCAGTTTTATGGGACCTGAGCACACGATGTGCTTTAGCTTCCAGTTAGACATAGAATTCACACAGCTCACAGACACCAGGCTGAATGTACCTCAAACACCTCCTAAAGTCTGGGTTTACTCCTGTATTTTTTACTTCAAGGTATTGGTAAAGTGTCTTGGTTTACAGCAACTGTTTCATTTTAAGTAAAAGGGGAATAGTTATTTTGACATGTAAAAAGCAGATATATGGACTTCTGCTATACAAGCCAGAACACCGAAAGCAGTCATCACAAAACTCTGCTTTGTCTTGGGTTTACATTCCTTTTCGTCTCCCTGCCCTTCAGAACAAAAGAAAAGCCATATGATAATAAGAGAAGCCAATTGTCTGTTCCTCACTCAATTTTCAGATACATACTCAAGAGATACAGTCCATCAGAACTCACTTTAGAAGCTGCATTAGTAGTAGAGATGCTCGTGCAATCACCCTTATGTATTTTTATAATGGCTTAATTCCTCAAGTCAAAGTAGAGCCAGGAGGTTTAGCAAAACTGTCCTGACTTGGCATTTCCCACACGTATGCATTAGGCTGAACCCACAGCACAAAAGCTGAACAAATTCTAACAGTGTAAGAAAGAACCAGAATATCTTGCTGCAGAGCATCTCAAGCTTTACCCTTTTTACTGACCTAATTGGTCCCTATTTAATCACTTTTAACTTCCATGCTTACTATTACCAGGGGATCTTCAGGAAGAGCTGGTGAACGTAGGAGTAATCACATCCCTAGTCCGAATATTAACTGATTATGCTGAGAGTGAACCACTCGTCCACGTTGATCTATTGGCCTTATGCAATCTTGCAGACCTTGGTAAGTAACTATTTTTGTATCTTGGAGAAAAATATCATCTTCACACTGTCACTGTCTTTCCACTTACACAAGAATGCCCACAGGTTGGGGTGGGGTGTTGTGCTGTTTTTGTGGTTGGTTTTTTTTGAAGAGGTTAGTTTTGTTTCACAGACTCACAGAATGGTAGGATTCAAAGGGACCTCTAAAGATCATCCAATCCAACTATCCTGCTAAAGCACGTCCACCTAGATCAGGTCACACAGGAACATGTCCAGGTGGGTTTTGAAAACCTCTAGAGAGCTGGCGGGGTTTTTTTTTTTTTTTTAAACACCACTGATCTTTAATCACACTAGTCACAGTACCTGTACTGGAGAACTAACTACTCTTTCTTGGAGTACCAGCAATTACTGATTCTAGATTAAAACAATTAAGATTTAATACAGCTTTTGACCCAGAAAAGAGTACAGAGGGTACAGCTTCATACAGTAAATTGACAGCTTCAGCCACTTCTGATATGCTACATTAGAAGCTTATTTATTACAATTTATTTCCATTCCAAGTTTATATACCCTAATAAAACAGCTTCTCTATCAATTTATACAATTTCAAACCAAAGGCATCTCCACCAGTTTGAAGTACATCTGCCCCACTTTACACAAGCCATAAGTGCAATGGAAGAAAAAGACCAAGAAGAAAATTATCAGTTTGTATATGAACTGCCTACAATTTCACCTGCATTTAGGTGGGAGGCCTGGAAGGGGGTATGCTATCATAGCCCCATCATCCTCTAGTGAGGTCTGTCCTTTACAAATCTCTTACAGTATTTAATAGTATATTCCATTCAAATGTGTTCTATGACAGAAGCAAGCTTTAGAAAACATTTGATCTTTGTTAACACACTTCTCATAGATATTTAGGATTCTATCAAGATTAGAACTATCTAATCAAGGCAAAAAATATACTACACAGCAAAGTGGTATGTGCCAATGGACACATTAAATAATCATACCATAGATGGATTTACAAGAGTTAGTTGAATTAAGCCAAGATTAATCTGACAGCTGTAAGGTCATAGCTACAGGAATTACACAAAAATAGCACTGAAGAAAGAATCACAGTGGGAGTAGAGAAGGGATGGAAGAGACTTTCTGCTGTCTCAGTGCTGTCCAAAGAGACAGATGTGTCTACAAAAACAGAAAAGCATTCAAAACCAAAGTAGCTCCTAATCACTTCAAATTATAAGGAGATATGTTTTTAATATTTAACCAGAAAAACAAACATTCACAACTCTGATTTTATCATCTATGCAGATATAGCCAAGGAAGCTCTAAGCAAGACAAAGGTTGCTGAACAGCTGGTGAAACAACTGAAAAGAGCAGAGAGCCATGAGAGGTTAGAAATAGTCTTTGAGGTCCTGCAAGCACTTGCAGAAAATGGTAAGGCTCCTTTCAATTTGGGGAATGTGGGGAGACAGGCTACCGGTACTTAGCTTCAACTCTGGGTTCTGAGTTTGCCATGGGATCCTACTAATGGAACCAGCAATTCCTTCAGTGGAAATAAGCCACAAGAACATTACAAAAATCTGGCCTAAGCAAGGCTTTGAAGTTTAGCTGGTGAGTGAACAAACAAAGAGAGATGCGGAAGAGTTGCATTCGACTCTACTTTGGCGGATCCATAAGACAGCAGGTTCAAACTCATTCTCCGTGGTGGGTTACGTTAAAGCAGACTAGACAGGCAGATTTATTTTAAAATGACAATTAAATATCATCGAAGATGTCTAGTCTAAGAAGTGGTGTAACAAGCCCTGACAAGAATCCACTAAAAATGTCTAGATATCTGATGCAGATTTTAAAGGAATGAAAACTCCTGACTGGTAATACCAAAAACGTCAAAGATCAGTGCAGAAGCTTTGCTCATTCTGCCTGGGTATCATCCCAGAATCAGAATGACTGTTGCAAACAAAACCAACCAGCAACTACACCTGAAATCAGACCGGCTAAAATTCAAAGTCTTAGCTTGCTAGTTTGAAACACTTCAAAGACCCAACAAGCTTTGTGTGTGCTTTTACTGTGATCTCTACAGATGCTTTTAAAGTGCAGTTGGTGGAGGCAGGTGTGCAAGAGGTGCTGTCCGAGATCCTGCTGAGGCTCCAGGGTAGTTCCCAAGCTGAAGATACATGCATTGTGAAGGCTGCATCAGATCTCATTGTCTCTCTGCTTCTTGGAGGTAAATAAAAAAAATGGAATACTGATAGTCCAGATGCAGAAAGAAACAACATCAAAAAGTCCCCTAACAGAAGAGTTGCCATCTGCTCTGTTGCTTTGATTTCCTTAACAGGGACACATTTACAACCTGTTTCTTAGGGGAATTCCTCTAAACACCACACTTTGCTTTTTATGGGAACCTAGTGCCACGCTTCTCCAAGTATATACATATGCTGCTTCAGTTCATCTAATACCTCTGTGACTGTTCCTGTACAGGACACAAATTAAAGCACAAGCACTTCAGGCCATTGTAGCTGTAGCTGTCAGTTCACACTCTGCTTCTTACTTTCAAGATGGTCTAAGAGACAGCTTTAAATTTAAAGCTAATCATCACATTAAGTTTGCACAGTATTGAAATACATTTCCTCATTCACTACTCTAAACCAGGGTGCATACCTCAAACATACGGTTTAACAAATGAAATGCAAGATCTTTCTTGTAATGTATGTTCCGCATTTATTAGGAATAGACTACACACATTGCTGACCTGGATTTTTCACTAAGTCTTTAAGCTGATTTCAGGAACAAATAGGCTAAAGGCCTAACAGCAACATAGTTTAGGTGGCCCTGCTGTGTTGTATTTCGGGCAATACAGATTAAAGAGTGAAATGTCAAGAACTGGACACCTACACCGCATCCCACCACCCCTAATCTCTAAGAGCTTGAAGGTTTTGGTTGCTTTAATTATTAACTGTAACAACCTAAGTCATCACTGATTTGAATCTATCCAGAGAGAATGGTTCACCTTGGGGCTCATTATAAACAGATGTGAGATGTTCTGTTGTTGTCATGTCACAGATAAGTATATGCAGTAGTTTTTAGCTACAGGATGCAGTATCATCTTCCAGAATATTAGTGCTTGCATCACATCCAAACACATGAAGCTGCAGAGACAGAAGCAATGAAAAGGCATGCTGAGCTGAATCAGTCAGCAGAAGATATCCCACCATGTTTTCTGTCCTTTCTAATAGCTACCGCACTGGGTTCAAACTCAACTAACAAAATGGAGCTTCTTCAACATTGCTCATTTTTCTGTATTAATATGTTCTTAATTAGTCCAGAAGATTCCCACATATCTGTCTGAATGTTTAGTCAGTCTCACTTGTTCGAGTTTCTTTTAAAGCAAGCTATCATATACACATCTTTCCACCTCCCTTCCCCCATCCTTTCTAGACTGCCTTTCTTCCTTGTCTTTACCTTGTTCTGAATCAGCCATTGTGTATGATGGTTCTACAAAGGCCACAGAAATGCCCTCAGTGCCTTTAAACCGGCCATCTTCGATTTATTCAACTGAATGGCTGTCTTTGTCACTGGCTGCTCTCCATCTCCTCCACAACCCTGTTAGACGTTTCATATGGAAAAACTGAATAATCCCCTTCCAGACCCCTGTATGTGCCACTGATGTACGCACAGCCTTTAATCTAAAAGAAAAAAAAATCTTAGGGAAATCTGATCTCAGCATCAAATGACTTCTGAGGCAGTGAAAAGATGACAGACAGCTTCTGCAGCTATGAAAGTGACTGTTCCTATCAGCCTTTGACTATGAGCCATTAAATTGAATGTTCTGCTGCTATCCAAGCAAAAATCCATAGGAGATAGAACTAATTTGGAACTCTGTGACATTCAGAGCAAGTGTACTACTAATGGGTTCTGCCTATTTGCAGTTTACTACAAGAAAAAAAGAAAAATGCTCTGCCATTCTTTGGTTTGAAAGGTGGGGAAAGGAGAAAAATTAAATTCAATTAAGGCTAGTCTAGATGAAAGTATCAAAGTATTTTGCCTGTAGAATTTTGTCAGACCAAACAAAATGGTCTATTATTCAAGAAAGTGTTCTTAAAGAGGACTGGGCAATTTTCCTCATATACTCTGATCTCCGAAGATTAGGATCAGGTAAGAGAACATTAGAAGAATCAGAAGCAAAACCATCAACTTCACAGATTATATGCATAATTTGATATAAAAAAAAATCTGCATGAGTAGAATTCAAGGCTGACAGTTCTATCACAAAAATATCCAACTACATCTTATAAACACTTAACAAATTCCTATTTAACATCTGTAGTAATACAGGGGGAAAATGTCACATACCAAAATGCTAAGCAATTAGAGAAATAGGTGGCATTAGTTCAAAAGACAACTTGAAGAGTTTCTGCTGCTTTAAGGTAAAATAACATTCAAACCAATACAGTTGTTAAAACTACTGAAGCCATTTTTAAGCTGTATTCTCACAAAAATCTGTACATCTGAGACATGTAGTTAGTACCACAAGAAGCACTAAAAGCTACTTTTGTCCAGATTCTGTATTTGCATGAAGCCTGTATACGTATCTGTGGATAACTGTTTAGTCTAGGTGAAGATGTGATCATTCTATGTAGTGTTCACACTGTTCTGCCAAGTTTTAACAAACAGCATTTGCACAGTAACAGCAAAGCAATACAAAAACACTGACTGTTGTCAGGAATATGCTTCTCTTGAGGTGTAATGAACTGCAGAAAATGCAGAAAAATACTTGCCAAATAGCATCTTCAAAACACTTCCTTCAGCAAAGATGCAAAGTGTAACATGGAGGGTTTCCTTTTGCTCTTTAGGAGAACACTCTCATTTCCCATCAAGATGAGCTAAGTAGCTTCTGACAACAAATGGGCTGTCACCTCTACAGAGCAAGTTCTCAAAGAGAGAGACATACAGACATGCCCTGACAAAGTATTGCGGAACGTGGGCAAAACGGTAGTTCTTTGGAATGTAGAGATTTGCTCTTTCACCAGCATTAAACAGATCAGAACCCTCTAAGTCAATTCATATCTTCATAGCTTTATATGGCTGCAGCACAATTAGACTTCTTATTTCAGAAGTATCTGTCAAAACAGTTAAGAGAAGCCTAGGCCTGATTCTTTTGATGACTAGTTAATGACAAATTACTTGACTGAAAATAAGGATTAACAGCAGTACAAAAGCAGTAAATCAGACTCACCGATGCTGGTTAAGATCCCATCTCACCATTGTCTCAAACCAGCAGAACAGCAAAATTGGAGCATTAAAGCTATCCCAGTATTCAATCACACTTAGTAGAAAAGAAAGCAGCATTGAGGAATAAAATCTCCTAGAGAATATATGCTTTTTGAATTTGACAATGACTGTCCCTAAAAATCTCTCAAGCTGAGCTTTACTAGAAGGTGTCACAGCATCAGTTCACAGGTGGCCAATGCTTGTTGGTTGTAAAAAAACAATGCAGAAATTACAGTCCCAACCTTATCAAGACAGGAAACTAGTCAAGGCAGACTCTGCATTCTCATTTGCATCATTCATTTCTATCACCGTGTTCCTTACCTCCCACCTGCTTGGTTTTGCCTCTTTCTTCAGATGGCAACTGCGCACGAATGGTGAAGTTGGGAGTCATTCATCAGCTTCTGGATCTTCTGGAGAAACACGTTGAGAGTAGCGACGTTTCTGTTCAACATGCTGCACTGAGTGCACTTCGAGGCCTTGCTATACCAGGTACAGAGTTTGAAGACAATTGACTTACTGTGATTCCTTCTAAAGATGGGTTATTTCATGTAGATCTGTGCAGCTCTATCCAAGTCACCAATTCCAGTCCTTTGTATTTGAGGAGCAGTAACTGACCTTTTTATTCCCCCCTGCAGAGATACATATGTGTTTCAGTATTTCATCAGGACTTCTCATATAAAGGGTCTAAATGTAAAAAGGTGTGATCTCATTGCCAGCTGCTGAGATAGTTTCATACTAACAGTGTATAGCAGTTCCAAGACAAAAAACACAGAACAGGTTTTATAACTTGAAATACAGAGAATGGGGTGGAGCTACCACATCACAGCTACTAGAGATTTCATAAATCTACTTCTGTAACATCAACATTCATTCCAAATTCAGCCTTTGTAACACACTTTAAAACTACAGTACTTAAACAGGCTGTATAAGAAAGATGGGGACAGAGTTTTTAGTAGGGCCTGATGCAATACAACAAAGTGTTTTAAACTAAGAGGGTAGATTTAGGCTAAATATAAGGAAGAAATTTTTTAGTGAGGAGGATGGTGAAACACTGAAACAGGTTGCCTAGAGAACAGTTGCCTCATCCCTGGAAATATCTGTGGTCAGCCTGGAAATACTTTAAGCCACACAAGCTAGTTGAAGATGTCTCAACTCATTGCAGAAGGGTTGGACTAGATTACCTTTAAAATCCCTTCCAACCCTGATGATTCTGTTCTTGCAATCTTTGGTTAAATACACCTCAAAACATTTGCTGCTTCTAATCTCTAAATTAATGCTTCCCTGTGGAAGTGCAATTCAGGCCAAAAATGTTTTGTTAGAGACGTAACAGCACAGCACCTTCCTAAGAGGAGCATATCACCAACGCTATTTTCTGAAAATAAAAGAACTTGAATCTTTCTGCCAACTTCATTATGCAAGCTAGCCAGCATGCTTGGTTTAACAGTTTTATATAGAGCCATTGCCTTGAATAAGTGAGGGCTCCAGAATGTATAGCTGCTACTTTGCCTCCACTACTTCTTAAATCCTTATACATTTTCATCTCTTCTTGGAGCTAGCTCTCTTCAGAACTTCACCTGTTTCTTTCAACTTATTTGGTTTGGCTTATAGATTTATCACACTCTCTGGATCCTAATAGCCAGCCAGGTCTGTCTATTAATATTTTAATAAACCTTTCACAGCATAAGCTCCTCACTTTTTCAATGTATATTTAATTTCTCTGCGAAGAAATTTTCTGACACCATTCACATCAGCAGACAGGTCTACCTAAAGAGATTTTTGTTGCTAGTGCAGTATTTCCATATGCCTGTCTGACAATTTAAGTCAGTTACAACATAAAACAGAGCTGTAAGAAGATAAAGAATCAAGAAAACTTGATTTAGCAGCCAAAATATAACTATCTTTATTAGAATGAAAAGGAGGATTCTTTTCTTCTGTAAGAAAAAAAATCCTCTGCTTAGTTCTAACTGACTTCACTGCTGCAATAGGTACAAACCAGACCAGAAGCAGCAAAGATACCAATTAATCTGATTTGAAAGACAACTGTGTTACAGTTTCCCTTGACAGGGGATGATCGCATTTTAAATCACAACAGAAATCGTTTCTCAACAAATACTAAGTCCCACTTTCTGCCATGCCAAGCCCAGGCATTTCTTGGGAGTTCCTTAACAAGGCAAAGAACATGGATTATCTTGTAAAGATTACAGGAGCTAAAGCTCCAGAAAGATGTGGTTATAACCTAAACTCCTATATCACTGCCAGCTATACATAGTACCAGTAGAGCTTGATGTTCTTTGCAGTTGTACTTTTAAAGGCTCAACTCTGAATTATGGAGATACCAATGTATTAATATAGAGACTGTTTGAGCTATTTGCTTAAGAAAATACTTTAGAACTTTCCCAGTGTGTGGGCAATAAATGGCACTTAAAATGCTGTTCCTATAGTGTATTTATCCATCTGTAAAAATATCAGAATATGGAAACTGTAAGACATTCCCTCACAATAATATATCACTTCCAGAAATACACAAACTGTCATTTTCAACAATAGAGTCTACTACCTGGGGAGAAAAAAAGAAAAAAACAGACTGAGTGCAAATCCAAATAAATTGCAAAATGAGTTAAGTATGGGCCAACACTTGCTAACAAGCACAGGGGAAGCCTTCAATTTGAGATCTTAAAAATCAACCAGGCACTTAGTAAAAAAAAAAAAGTTAAAATGTCATTAAGCTCTAGTGAATGGAGACAGTCTGTGCCACAAAGAGAAGGATATAAAGAACAAGTTATTTAAGTGTTTGCTTCTCAATTTGCTCAACAGGAGGAGGGAAAGGATGGAGCAGTTATCTTCCTAAGTTCACTTTCATTCTCCCCCCACTCAAGAAGTCATGGAAAAGATGAAAAGAGAATTGCTCTGGAAGAAGTAGCTTTCAGTAGCACAGTTAAGCAGCATTAGAATTCTTTCCAGAAAAGCTTCTGATTATTACCAGAGATTACTACACCAACAGCTGGGGCAAAGACGCAAGAATTAGGAGGGGAAAGCACATAAACAAAGGCTTGAACGACAGAAGATCAGTCCTCAAGAAATACGTCTATGTAAATCACTTCTGCCACTGCCTTCAGTTTGGCTGAGCAAGCACAGGAAAGGCTTGTTCCTGTGAGCGGGTAAAGGAGGGGGTAGATAATCTCTTACAACTAGAAAAAGGAAGAGAAACAATAATGGTGTGTTTATTCTCTTTCAAATACTTAATTCCAGGCAGGACTGAGATCAAAGGTAACCAAAATATAACAACAATTCCTAGGAAGTCTGTAGCACAGAGAAGCCTAAGCAGTCCTGTGGGCAGTCCTGATGTCACTTCTGAGTGCTCTAACAAACTGGATCTTTTGCTAGGAACATAACAGAGCGTAAAATTCAGAACGACCACCTACATTTTCAGATGCTTGTGTAGTTACTGAGCTTCACAAGAACATTTTTCCCATTTTCTAGTTGTTAACAGGGTTCAAATGCTGGAGGAAGGTGTGGTAGAACGGATTCAGGAACTTCTAAGGTCAGAGATGCCTCCTGCACAGTTTAAACTACTTGGAACACTACGGATGTTAGCAGATGGTCAAGGTATGGAATTGATAATGTATACTGATTTCAACCATACACACACACCCCCTTCCTTCCCCCTGCAAGACAACAGATATGCAAGGAGACTATAGGCTGTGTCCTACTAACCTAATTCCATTCAATTTGGAGAGGTTCCAAGAGATGCCTGTTGGAGGCTGCAAGCCTTCCCATACTGACTCAGACAGCCTCAGAGGTGAGAAATAACCCACACATAAGAATCTGCAGTACTGAGTGAGAAATAGCCAAGGCCTAAAAGAAAAATGTTTTCCACCAGAAATATATCAGCAAGGCATGAGTATGGTAGAAAAAGAGTCAAGCTAAGGATTTACAGTGCCAAATCACAGCAAAGCAAACCAGTTGAGGAACTGGAGAATATAAAAGGATCAAAGAGAGTTCGAGTGGATGGAAGTAGGAGAATTTCCACCAGTCACAGTCTCTACACACCTGTTGCCAGCTTTTTCCTGTTGGTGTGGCTCAAATGTTGAATTTACTCTGCATGTTGAAATATGGGATTATCTACTTGTACCTCAGTTTTACACAGATGTGAGTATCCTCAGTTACATCCAAATTGTGCCACAGACCATTTAGCTTTAATTCAGACATCATAACACAGATTAAATTACTGAACACTATGTTTTTTTGTTGAACCCGTTGCTATTTACCAGCACTAGTATGAAACCAGAATTTGGCACAAAACAGTACTACTTACGAATCTGAAGCTATACACATAGAGCAGAACAAAAAAGTAATTATTTAATGTTTACCCATTCCTGCCTAGGAGCACACAGTTCTCTCACCTTTAATTACTTTCTACTCTATTTACCCACGAGCTAACATCGCCCTTAATGAACTCAGCCTGAAACTCTTATGAATACACATCTACTAAGAAGTCCACACTAAACTATCTAATTGCATTACCAAGTATAAATTCATTACTCTGACAATCACTGGGCATGCTGAGGCCTACAGACTAGAAGAGGTAGGGTTCTTTCTGACTATACAAAAATGCAGTCAGATCTGTCAGCTTCATTCCAGTAAAGAGATGTTAACATTAACTCCTGGTTTTCACAGTTTTGCTACAGAGGAGCAGAAGAACTTGTGCATTTGAGCAGCTGAAGGACTTTCAGCTCAACTGAAAGTTCAATCACACACACAATTTATTCAAATATTTCATTCACTAAGTTAAAAGGTCCTCCTGGTCCTGTTAAGAATAACTAATAGGGTTTTACCTCAAAGAGCTCTATTGCTGAAACAAGTCCCTGTCTGACTAGGTCAGGATGCCTCCTTTGAACAAACCTCTTAAGACTGGTTCCATTCACCACTCTCTGACCTCTTTCCACTTTCTGTACCATCCTGGATTACCATGGTCTCCTCAGACTAACGTGTAACATCTGATCTAGAATCAAAAGGCTTTTGTTACAGGAGGCAATATGTTGTGGTTGCGCAATAACAAGTAACTCTTATCTCAAAACATGTTCAAGTAGGCTCAAAGCTCCCAGATTCATTGTGAAATTTTGACCTGGGGATTATTCTTTAGCGTACTGGGCACATTATAAAACATAACATCCATCCTTCCTCATCCCCCTTCCCAAAACAGAGAGTACGAGTTGACTTACAGCTCCTGCAAAATATTCAGAGCAATCATATTGCATATTGCTATTGACTTTCTAGTGGACACTATTTGATCCTTTCCAGAATATCTCAAAACAAATGCAACATAGTAAAAGGGACAGAAGTAGGTTGATGTCCCTTATCAAGTCAAACCTATCCCTTCCATTCTGGATGTTAACAGTGGTTCTTCCTAAAGTCCTTGTATCTGCAAAGCTCCAAGAGAAAAATTTCCACACTTCTCTGCATGTCTTTCCCTTTCTGAAATTGCTTCCAGAGGACCCGGGATCTCTCTGGTTACCTTAAGGCCAGCCACTACGTTAAGACTGGAAAAGCATAAAAAGACTGGAAAAAGTTCACAGACCCCTCCCAGCCTTTCTTAGGGAACACACACTTTCTATGAAAGGCATTTACCACATCCTTCCTTCTCTGAGAACACAACACACATCTCATGCCCACCTGCTCTGGTCCTCCAGCACTGAGGGGTGGGAGGCAGGCAAAGGATAGGTCTCAATCAAAATCAAGTCAACAAGAAAACCCCTTATTTACAAACAACTACATAAGACTCACGATTAAGTCTTATAACCACAGTATGTTTTTGCAAATAGAATAATTCCACACCAGAAGTGATCACTTATCCTGTAACTACTCCTACCTCTCAGTTGCTAAATCTGATGCCCAGTTGGCAGTGCTGTGCATTTATATCCTGTGGTTTGACAGTTCACAAACCAGTTCTTTCATGCTCAAAGTCAAATGGGTAAGGGCTCAGTTCCTACAGAAAGGCAGTTTAAGTTGTCCACATTAATAGTTTATTATATTTCTCCTGGTACTCTTCACATAGAAAATTCCAGTTGAACCAAGAAGTAGAATTTCAAAGTCTGAAGTATTGAATGGCATCAGCTAACTGAAACTTCTGAAGCAGTGCTTACCAGGATATTCTCAGGGCTGAACTCCTGCTGAATGTGTTTGGTTAAAATAAGAGTATTTCACTCCTCAGCACCCTCGTATCTGCATTTTTTACTTGGCTTAGGAAACAACTTTCCACCAGTTAGTAATTTCTGATCCACAGTACTTCAAAGATTTGTTATTAAACTGCAATAAGTCTCACATGGCCCCATGTGAGACTGATGCAATATTGAGAGAGCATGAGTAAAATTCCTTTTGCTGCTGAACTTCTAAGAGCTTTGGGAGTTGTCTCCTTTAGTGGCAAGAAGCCTTAAACCACAGTGTTGAATGATAACACTTCCACTTCTTATGAAAAGTTACCTAGTGAGGGTTTTTTTTGTTTGGTTGTTTTTTTTTTTCCTACGTGTCAGACACTCAGATTAATACTTCTAGCAAGTCTTGAGATAAAGAGTTTCTGAAACATAGAGCAATGTAAATTAAAAGGCTGCGCCAAACACATTCTTGACTTGAGACATGCAATTACAGACAGGCTGCAATTCTGTGGTAAACCTTAGCTACCCACAACCTACCAACAGCAATTATCACCATACTGAGAGCACCAATACAGCAAGAACAGACTATGAAGAGCCCATAATTCCATTCATGCAGGGTTCAAAAAACCAACTGCAAGAAATCAAATAGGAAAAGTGAAAAGTCCTTGTGAAGATTTCTGTATAGCAATAGAACATTTGCTTTCAAATAAAAGATGTTGATCACTCTAAGCCCTGTTTCAGCAGCCTCTTAAAGAGAGGCCTATAACATCTTACTTTCTTACATTCCAAGAGTTGTTTTAACACAGCTGGCATTCCTCAGATAAAGGTTTCCAAGATCCCTTTAAAAGTCCACTGCTTCAGATACAGCTCTTACAGGACATCGAGCGCAGAGGCCTAGTGCTCCTGCCTTATGCATTCACATTTCTGTGATGGAAAGACTGAGAGGTCCGATTTAAATGTCTCCTGATGACGCTTTTCTCTTCAGCTGATGCAGCTGAAATCTTGGGCCAAGACCCCATGCTGCTCAACAGACTTGTACAGTGGTGCAACACTAATGATCATGCCGGCGTTCGCAGAGAAGCAAACAGGCTGCTTGCATCCATCCTGCGCCACAACAGAGCTCAAGTACGTAACCCACCGGTCTGATGTTTCCACCTTATCCTTCTCCAATTTTTAAAGCTTGTCAATATAGCTAGAGGTTAAGTGTTAAACAGCACGTACAGCTTTATCGTGAGCCCACTTGTGTCCCTAATGACGGATGAATCTGGCATGGTCTGTATCTACTGGCATATTAGAACAGGTTTGTTTCTTGTAAACGTGCTATTATACCCAGGCATCCCAACCATGCTTTACTTACAGGTAGTCATAAAAAAAAGAAGATACTGTCTACATAGGCTTCAGTAAAATAAAACTAATCTTTGCCAGTTCACAGGCTTCAAATGAAAAACTGGGATACGGTCAAACTAAAACTCTTGAGACAAAATATATTTTATCTTATAGATAAGCACATACACAATTTAAAGTATTGATATTCCCAGTTAATTAAAACAGCCCTAAGCAATGTTACCTCCAGTCTTCAAATATCTTCAGTTTGCATTGCAGCAGGTAAATCACTTCCATCTACTACTCAGAGGCTGAAGTCTCATTTCTCTTTTCATTCTACTTTATTCATAAGTCAGATGTCTGTGATAGTCTACGTTTGCATTAACAGGAAGTGGTCAAAGCCATTCAAGAGGCACAAGGAGTGAAGCATCTGGTTTCCATGACAACAAGCAAACATGCCACCATGCAGAATGAGGCTCTGAATGCCTTGACGATAGCATCTGCAATTGATTTAGGTATTTTTCTCTTCCAAGTATTCATTTGTGTGAGATGCTTGACTATTAAGTAATATTGGCACACCATTCTATATAACACCTAAGAAAAAGAATGTTTCTATCTAGATTTAGGTTTTCACCATGAAATAAAGGTCGGCCATCTAGGTGATCCCAAGAGCAATAGGCTTCAGGAATTGCCTGAAGATTTTTTTTGTGATGAGGTTCATGGACAGGAACAATCTGTTGAGTAGGATGGTACAATACTAGACATACAAACTAAGGTGATGAATACATGAGAAAAAGATGAGAAAGTCTAAATGACTCAAACTCAGTTGTGCAACTAACATGAGTCAGTATTTCTAGCTCTTATCATTGCAAATTTAAATCATGGGGTTAATTTATACAATCTATAGTCTGTCTTCGAAATTGAGGCAAGTGAAGAAAATACAGAAACTCTCTAGTACAGAAGACAGATGCCCAAGACATCCCTGTAAAGTCAATTTGAAACAAAAGCCAGTCAGGAATTCTGTTTTTAAAAAGCAAGCCAGCTCACTCTCTAGCTTCTTTTCAGCTAACAGCTCACGTATTTCTTCACTTATTTGTCAGAAACCCTTGAAGAATCTTTCAAGGAATCACAGCTAGTTCAAAGCTTACATCAACTTCTACAAGATGAGAATACAGTTCCTGAGGTGAAATATAATTCAATGGGTCTTCTGTGCAGTCTTCTTAATTCAGGTAACTTCATTTTATGTTGTCTGTGATGAAAGGCTGGATATAGTGATGAAAACACAAGTGTTTTCTGTTACTGAAATGTGCTGTAGTAAAGGATATTAAAGAGGTTCATTATTTATCACCAAAAATTGCAGTCAAGTAGCCTTTTTCTTCATGAAAAGTCGATTAATCCAGCAACTGAACAAATAAACAAAAAAAGTGGTTTATGCCAGTGTGTCAGTGAAATAATCATGTCCTGAAATAGCAAAGTTAGAGCCCTGGGAAAAAGGCATCTTTGTCCAACATTCACCATGTCTGGAGTCCTGGGTCCTGTTATGTACCACAGTATTTTTGTGTTCAAAGAAATCAAGAGCCTGTATCATTTTGCACAGGCAGTCACACACTTGTTCTACATTTGTTCTGCCTAAGCACACCAGATGTGGAGATAAACCAGCAATTTTATTAACATTGCCTTTGCACAGCAACTGTTAGTAAAACATAGGAAGGGTAAGACTTCAGTTTCTCTCACTCCATGGTTAAAGACGTTAAGATGCTTCAAGCGAAATCAGACACATCTTGGATATGTGGCATTAACTGAAAACAACCACCTTAAAACCAAGAGTCCAGATATCTTCTGCCAGTTTCTCACATGTTAATATATAATTCATGTGAATTTAAAATAATGATTATGCTCAGACAAGCATCTGCCACAAGGTGAGCTGTCTTCCAAATCCTAGAGCCAGACAAGTTGGATTATGCAGCACACTTAACTTTTCCCCTGGAGACACACAGATAAGCATTTGCATCCTTCAGTGCCACTACGGAGTACTGACACAACAGGCTGGAACTTACCCCACATTGTGTTTTCAAAGTGTATTTCTTCTGTTTCACCACTTTTTGGAAGTCAACAACAACAACAAAAATCTTACCCTTTCAGCCACTGAAAGTATTGAACAGGAAGTTTAAAATACTGAAAGTACTCAGAGAAATTTAAATAAAACGGAAGTAGCTTATTTTAAATGGCAAGTACTCCAAACTTTTATCTTACAACAACTCCTTGGACCCACTATGCCATGGCATGTCACTAAAAGTCAGCATTTCATCTCCTTTTCAGGTGATCTGAGACAACAAATAGAAGAGGTCAAGATTAAAGAAACTCTTGAACAACTCTGCCATCATAGCAACGCAAACTTGGCCAAGGAAGCTGTCACAACATTACAGGTTTTGAGAGGAGAGACGCCCCACTAGCCTCGTTCCTTCTCCATAGCAACCCTGCACTACTGGTGAGGCAAATACAATAAAATGCCAGCTTTGCCAACCCTACCTTGCATTTGTCATGCTGCTGGATAACCAACACTCTTTAAGCTCAGGTACAGCTCCTGCTTTGAAAGGTGTACATACAAAAAACATCGTCATTTGCATACAAACACTTGCATCATTGTTGATCTTCACTGAGATACTAACACACAGCAGTAAAATTAAGGCCTGTCAAGCAACAGTTACCACTTCTGCAATACATTTTTAAGCTGCTTGGCTTTGTCAAATCAGGAAATCAATTGCAACTCTTTCTTATATCAATGGGACCTTAAAATCATTACACAAAAAAAATCTTAAGCTTCTATCACACAACCTGAAGTAATGAGGTTTTAGATTAGATGAGAGCTGTACCTTACACCGTGGGGCTGTGAAGGGCTAACTGATACCAATTCAACCTCCACACATTGTGAGTCAACCTGTGAACCCAGCTGTCAACTGAACATATCAAAACCACCACAGAACAGTACCTTTAAATCAACTCCCCCTTCAAGTTTCCAGTTTCCAAACTCATTTGAGTTTTTGCTGGCTAGCGTCACACACTATGCTCATAAATATCCGAGATCATGGTTTTGTCCTAATTTCAGAGTTGCAGCTATTGTAACCTGGAATGAGATTTGGAAGAAAAGTTTACAAGCAACTGCAGTCAATGACCATATAGTGCTTGTGTGAGACAAAAATTAACGCTAGTTAGAAATCACAAGTGAGCATGTGTGATGTGGAGACAGCTCGTACTGCAAAAGAGCCCAGGTTTGACTTTACATAATGAAAAACTGTAGTAAAACAAATGTCTCTGAACATTTCTACAAAAATCTTTCCCAGTTAAGAATTATAAAAAAGGTAACAGGATCTATTGCACAACTCATTCATATGGGAACATTTTGAAGGAGTTGCAATTATGTCACAGAGACACACTGCCAAGACTGAGGACATGGAATTCAAAACCCTGGAGTGGTAGATACTCAAGAGCTAGGCAATGACTTTTTTTTAGCCAGTAGTAAAAGTTAGAGGAAAACAAATGGAAAAGTACTGACCTTGAAAGTTATTATAAAGAAGGGAATATTTAAGAGTCAACAAGACCTCCTGTTCTCAAACAATTTGAGTGTAACTGGCTTGTATCTGCAAACATTTCAATTTTGTTCCTGCAAAAGCTTTCCCACTTGATAGCACTATTTAGCCCACTACATCCACCATCAAAAATCACTTCCAATAGTACTGTTGAGAAAGGGAATTTCATAAAGTCACCCCAGACAAGTAACTTGGTAACACACATGCATGTTTTGAGTGCACAGGAGGAGGGAAAAAAAAAACCCAAGAGCTGAACTATGTGCAGTTTCCTCTAGATTAAAGTACACAGTGATATGGGCATCACATTTCCAACACCAAATCAAGAAATAGCATCAGATACTCTCAACTTCAGAGTAAGACCTGGGTTGTGCCTAAACTGGCATTAGTGTGAGCTATATTATGATCTACTAGAAATTTTATATAAACATTCCCCCAAACAGGTACCCTGCAGTCACTTATCAGAAATGATCCAGTCAGTATTCTACAGTCTCTAATTCCAGATATTGCATTATACTAATACAGTCATTAATTCTTGGTTAACATTTCTCTGATCTTATTGAAACTAAAATCAGGCTTTAATGCATTAAAGAAACACTAAACTCGTCAAAGAAGTAGGCAAACTGAATTCTGCAAGCCTTATCTTCAAAACCTGGAAGTTCCCTCCTCCACTCTTAAAAGCAGTTTCACAACATTGCTCAGAGATGACAATCTCTGTGATTTCCACAACTGTGGAAATCGCACCAGCAATAACCACGGACAATGGCAAAGTGCAAACAGCAGCTTTAACTTTTTGTCTGTCCAGAGATAACAATTTCTTTACATCATTCTGCAGCTTATTCATGTCTTTCAATTAACAATGAAAAAAAAGCACCAGTGTCACCTACTATTCAGTATCTCATACTAAAAAAAAAAAAACCAAACCCAAAAATTAGTTTCAGCAAAACATACACAAACACCAACAGACATTTATCATTTCTATTATTATCCACCAGCTGCAGGCTCAGTAGCCAGTCCAAACTTTTGAGAGAGAAATACTCGTGATCCCAGGTAACAGATCTTAGAAATCAAACTCTAGAAGTACAAAACATTAGATTTTATTTAATCAAATTTAAGGCTTGAGAAACAAAAATACTGAAAATCGCTCAGAAAAGCCATCTCAGAGGAGACAGAAACTCCCCCTCCACTGGCTAAACAATGTTCAAGCTGCATAAGCCACAGGTGGTAAGGGGAAGAAAGGATGGAATGGGGAGACAAAAAACAAGGCAATTCTATATACAAGCCAATTGCCACATCAACCTCAGTAGACTGGAGATACAAGTCAATCCACACGGCACTGTTTGAGGATCATCAAAACTAAAGATCACTTGGGAAGGAATCTTTAGGTTTTCAGGAGGTGACCGAAGCTGTTCTAGTCACTGGACTTTTTTCAGTGTTATATTCATTCTCCTCTTCATGTACAAGGAAACTGTGTCCAAATGCAGGTATATTAACAGAAGCAAAAGGGCAGTTACACCATCAAACATGCTGATAAATAAATGAATTGCTTCACCAAAATAAACTGTGTTCGTTTCTGAGAAATAAAAGTCATTGCACTGAACAATTTCCTTCTCTCAGTCTAGTTATTGAAGTCTGATCTCATATCTGACATCTTCATTAAAAACCTTGTTCCCATTGTAGTGTCTGTGGAGTTGTTCCAAACGCAATCACTGAAATATCAACATCAACAATTTAGCAAACCTCTCTTCATGACATCATTGAATTGATTCTCTTTCAAGGCTTTAGAGCCTGGCTCACATCTAACTGCTTTTGATGACAAGACTTTTAAACCAGAACATAAATCTTCAGCCATGAAGTCACAAATCCACAGAGAATGTGTTATATATAACTAAGTACAAAGTGGTAAGAAAGTATTTCCATTCCAAGTCTGAAATTACACTAGCCATGTGGATCACAAATAGGGGTGCACTTCCACGTCTAGGTGCAAACCAGTCTAGAGCCTCAAGGTCTTAAAAGCAAAACTGCATAAGCACAGAATTTATCCACAGTTAAATCACCATGAATTTAAAGTTCTTCAAACAAGTTTGCACTTGCTCTCTTGAATTCAGTTCCAAATAACTGGAGCATTGATACACAGCTGTTGTTAAAATGGACAAAACCAGTAAGAACAAACTGTGGAAAGACACTTCAAATAAATTGTTTTGCATACAGACAGTACTTCAAAATGAAACAAAAGTATTCATTTCTCTTCAGGCAACTTGGCAAAATCTGCAGACACTGGAATCCTGATCCAACACTGACTCTTCTCAGTAACTCATCTCAGTGCATGATCTCGAGGCATTTTTGACACCATGAGGATTTTCACCAACTGCTAAAGGTATTTCCCAGTATTAGAAGCTTTCTGTGTCAAAAAGTGGCAAAGTGGAACATACTCCCAAGATGCAATTTTCAATGCAATGTTTTACAAATAAAAAGTTAAACAGAAAGCATTCTACTCCAATTTTACATACACAAGATTATTACACACAACCTTAGAGCCAGTTGGTTGACGAGGCATTGTCAAGTTTCAAGCACCAGAGCTTAAAGCAAAGGCTGTTGGACATGGCTTCGCTCCTTGCACAGTAGTACATTTTTTTGGCTGCTCCTAATGGTCTAGATTCAACAAATAATACAGACTTCAAATTCAAGGCTCTACAGAAGAAATGCCTCTGGCTCTTCCCTCAGTGATCTACTGCTATTGTTTCCTTGTATATCAAACCTAAAAAAAAAAAAAAATAATAAAAAAAATCACAGTGCACTTCTCAGGATTTTACTCTCAGGTTTTCAGATGAGTAATAGCAGACTGTTCTCTGCCACTGTAAGGAAATCAGCCATCCTTAGACAAGCTTCCTTTTCCTGTTGTGTCTCAATCACTGGACAGAAAAAGAACTATGAAAGCTGACCTAAGTATACACAACAAGTACAGCATTGTCTGTGAAGTGCTTCACAGATTGAAAAGCTAGAAGGATGTCTGGACAATCAGTACAGACAGGAAGATTCTAATTGTTGATCAGCTTTTGCCAGTGAAATGTTCACTAATACATGCATAATAATAAAAAAAAAAGTCTTTGAGAGATATGTAAAAATTTGGCTTCCTAAGAAAACCATACACTTTGGAAATACAAGTATTAAATCCTTCAGGCAGAGTACATGTAGTAAAATATCATTACAAAAATATATTTTTTTCTAAAATTTACACTATGTTAGGCACTGTAAATAAACCTGCTCTCCCTGAAAAAATTAGTGTCACTGGAAGCAGTAAATACAGTTAGTTATATGGCCCATTGTAAAAATGACAGCTACAAGCTACTTTCAAGAACTTTTAAGTCATATAGTTTTATCTTAAAGCAAAAAAATATTATGTCGAAGTCTTTTAGAGAAGAATGGAACTGTTACTGAACTACAGATCCATTTATTGAACCCCCAAGAAGAGAGGGCAGGAAGAAGAGAGTTCAGTTTTATTCTCATCTTAAAAAAAAAAATAAAAGTTACTTCATCAGGAGTAGTTCAGGTTGATGCAGAAAACTGCTCTCAAGAAGTCATTCTGGTTCACCATACTGTGACTGGCATTTGAGCCATGTATCAGAACAACTGATGACTCAAGAGCTTCACAGAAGATGTAAAAATGCAACAGCTCTAAATCTCTCACTAAATGCTTATTTCCTCATTAAAAAAATAGATTTCCATAGGGATCAATGCTGAATTTAAGTGGTTTTCATCAGCCTTGATATTGGCAGTTAGGACTTGTGAACATCAATACAGCAGTTGTGATATTAACTAGAGGAAAGGCAAGACCCACTAGCAGCTAGCACAGCATGCTCACTACCTTGCCACTGAAGCAAGCTACATTTTGAAATTTCTGCAGACAGAGCTTTTCAAAGACATTACTGATCAATAAAAAGCTAAGCATATTTAAAGAGTTTTTTCATTCTATAAATAAAGAATATTTACATTTTTTTCAGACAGGAAACAGCATCAGGGATTCACACCCCCTTGCCTGAAATGGAGCATTAGATGTTAGAAATCTACAGATAGTCAGATTTTTCCCTTCTTGAGAGAAGACTTGCATTTTCAAAACAGCATGGGTTTCTCAAGCTTTGATGCTGAGCACAAGGTTCTGCTCCTGAGACATCTACATTATGCTCAGTCAAACAGAAATATTCCTACTTCTGCACAACTGAAAATCAATTGAAGAACTAGACAATTTTTTTACTTTTTCCAATTTCCCATACCACGATGATTATGGTTGCTGGATATCTTGCCAAAGAATGACTGCATGAGTCTACTGTTGAGGTCAAAAGGATTTCAAGATTCTGAAGGAATCAGCACATCTTCTGAAAAGATTACATTTTGAGACTGATGACAGTTGTGAGTGAAAACAGAACAATCTTCACATTAATCCTTCAAAAAAAAAGAGTTTACAGCAGTTTCATTTCTCCATGCTACAATCTCTAAAGTCTGTTCCAACAATGTCTTGTGAACTTCCATTTCTTCTTCCGAGATCAATGCTGGTGCACTGAGTTGTCTCGTTAGAAAAAAGGTAGACGGGTGTATGTTCAGAGATTTTCTTGTACCAGCTTCTTACAAAAACTATGAGCTGGGTGAAATCCACATAAGGTTTTAACAAGAGGAAGTATTTCATGGTCTGTGTATTTGTTCCACCATGGTGTCCGAACAATAAGCATAAAATACGCTTTTTGCAACATGTGTCTGGTTTTAAATTCAAAAGGCATTACCTGCCTTTACAGCTTCAATATCAGAAATCAATGTCCTGGCTAGGAAAATCCCAAAAATCTAAAAAGACAAAAAACAAGCCATTTAAGAGATGAAACTTTTGTAATGTACTAATTTGCAAGACATTTAAAAAATTAGAGCCTATTATCATTACTCTTATTACCATTACTCATTGCTGCAGAATGAGAACCTACTTCTGTGTTCTATTACATTATACTGACGTCACTGCAGCTACTCCTCTGCATAAAAGTATTAACTCATAAAAGTGTTTGCAGGTTCATATATTTCATAGGCAGGATCATCCATCAAAGCATGACTATTATTAAAAGAAACAAAGGCAGTTAGAATCTTGCAGGAACTAAAACTCATGAGAAAGATACATTCATGTAACACTTTAAAAGCATTCAAAAGATTCTAGATGTCCTAGAGTTGGAATAAATCCATTTAGCCAAGTTTGAGCCTTAAAAAACTCACACTTACCAATTGCCAGTGTCACAATTCAGGCATTTTCATTCATTCCACAAATTTGGATAATAGGAGTCTGCTTTCTGATCCATTTTTTTCAAATACATATAAAATGTAGATTTACCTATGCTAAAATTAAGCTCGTCTCAAACAGTAGTGAGAAACATCCCAGACTGAGACACTGAAATCTGAATTTTAACTTTCACTCAAGTTCTCAGAGAAATCTTCTTTTAGAAATGAAAAGTGAATCCACAACTCAGCACATTTCTGTCATTCCAAGAATGTTTCAGGGAGGCTGGAGTGAAGTTTTGGAGAAGCCAAAAGACTTGTTTTAGAAGCAATCAGGTTACACGTAACTCAGTCCCACCGTGGAACCATTTAATTCACAAGACCAACTCAATTTGAAAATACACGCAACAAAGTGGTTTCACAGAGTGGTTTCACAAGCACAATAACATAAGGTTACTGTCAGTCAACACACTGACAAAAGATTAGAATTCATATCTTGAAGATCTTTCTAACTGAAAGCATTGTTCTCAGGACAGCTATCTCCAAGCCACAGAAGCACTACTATTAAATGGTAATAAAACATCAAAAACTAAGCAGACGGCAGTAATGCCATGGCTGGGTTAAAAGTATTTTGGCAGCACACTATGCTCAACTATTTTCAGTTAAATGGAAAATACATTCTGTAGCAGATTTACAAGGTTGTTATTTCCCACTGAAGTGAAGCAGTACTACAGCGAAGAAACTGAGGTAAGTGTAAACAATTGACACAGTGAAAGCAGAATCCACTTGGGAAAAAGTAATCTGCTATATTTTACTGAGAATTTGGCTTCTTTTTCTTTGATGTACTAAGCATTTTTGAGTAGTATGCTACAGGTCATGTACAGCAAGCTGAGTGGTAATCTTAGCATGAAGAACAGAATCATATTTTAGTCATTTTGCATTTGTGACAGAAGGCTGTACTTCAGATCTACTAGAGAAGATGACCAGATTTCTCCTCTCTTATACTGAAATGCAAGAAATATTGTTGGATTACATTCTTTTCTAAAATACCAATGCATCAGCATATATTAATATATAACAATATACACCACAGTCATCCTGTGCTGTATGTATTAGAATTATTTTGTATTTTATAATGCTCTTCTTTGCTTTGAGGAATGTAATCAACAGATTTAAACTAGTTGATAGTAGGTATTTTTCCTCTAAGTCCCTATAATTTTTTTTACAAATTATTTTTAGACTTAAAAATATCAGTGTAAAAATATTTACCCATTTCCATAGCTATTTCTACCTCCAGCATGTCTGTATGTGCAAACTTGAAACTTTTTGCTAATTGGCAAAACAAAACCAACTGACCTGGAGCAGTGAGATAGCTATGAAGACACCTGCAACAATGTAGATATTTCGAGGTAGCCAAGCTTCCAGAGCAACAATACATCCTTTGACAAAAATCTGATCATCCCACTGGCTCTTGCTCTGAAGGTAGAAAAGAAGAATAAAAGTATTACTTTTCTGCTCAAATTCATTTTAAGATCAGTCACACAATACAGCTAAACTAATGATTTGTCATTTATGCAGTCATGTTTAGCCAGACTCCAGAAATACTTGTACCCATACTAAAATCAGGGAAAGTCAGACATTGATGGGAGTATCTTTCTATGAGTCCTGTTATTAGAACAATTTAGAATTAACAGATAACAGAATTCAGAGTTAGACTACTAAAACTAACAATGGGAAGACACATTTGAAACACAGGTCCTACCCCTATTTGAAACACACCTTTCACTTGACCCTTCCACCACTTTTCTCCACATTTTCACAGTACAAATGAAAATTTCTACTGAACCATTTGCAGTGTGATGTAGCACAGTCCATTAGCTCCCAGAATTTTAAACTGACATATCTATCAGCAATTTTACTGCTTTTATGTTCGCCTATGCAAGCACAGAGCAAGTGACAGAGCAAGATCCCAGCATCTTACCTTTTTTCTGACATCGTAGCCACACTGTGTATTCACAACTTTTTGCTGCAAAGTAAAAATAAAAAAAAGGATTAAAATAAAACAACTGAATTCTACACACTTCTGGTTGCAAGAAGTTTTTCTGTCTTTTACAGATCAGGTCTGCCTGAGCCAGCCATTTTCAGAATCAGTTTTTAGTACAAATGAGCAAAACACTAGCAGAACACACATAATGACAAAGCAGAGGTGTATGCCAGCAGGAAAACATTCCCTACAGGAAGTTCCAGCTTCTTCTATCACTTGGCTTTCAACTAGCAAAGACTTTTTAACATCAAGCATTACAAAGGTACTCTCAGCCCACAGATAAGACATCTGCATTTCCAAGATCAGTTTGTGCTAGATATTTCACATAATACCTAAACACTGAGATAACAATAAAGGTACCAAGATTGTTTATTTACATGCAGTTGAGAAATACACCTTACAGCACCATGATTAAGTGCTATACAACTTGCTATCCTCATCAGTTAAAACAAGATACCTGCTGCAAGCTACTTGACCCATTTAACATCTCACGCATAGCTGGGCTTCAACATATAATCAGTCTTGAAGACAAAACACTCCAATTGCAGATCCCAAGCAGAACAACCATAAAGACCTTACAGGTCACAATCCCACACCACCCAATGACAACGTTTACCTCCAAAGATGCAAAGACATTCCTTTTAAGACACTTCTGTTTTTTTCTGTTTGAGACTTACGAAAACATATGTATACACAATGCACAGTGCATTATATTAAAATATTGAGAATAGAATCCCATATTAACAAGATTCAAACATACTTACACCTCCTTAAATACAATATCAGCAATAGAAAAAGTTACAGTGGAATAATATTGGTCCAAATTAAAGCAGAAAATCAATACTAGGAAATCTGAACATGGAGTATTTCCCTAACAAAGTCTTTCCTTGGCTGATTTCCAAGATGAACAAAAGCCTCAGTACAGTCTACCAATGACCATTTGCTCTGCATGAGGATTGCTGGACTGACTTTGAGCTGCAACCCACTGATATAGTACTTTATGTTAGTTCCTACCTCCACATTTTGGTTCCCACTGAAAAGGTCAGATTCCTGAAGTCTAATAAACAGATTTAAAGAAAAAGTGCCTAAATTTTGCCAAAAATAGACAATTGACTCAAATGCTTTCAATTGAGTTTGTGTATGAGCACTTTACTAGTTGCTGATAAACAATCAGGAAATGGAGTTACTCCTACTTTTCTGGCACAAGGGTGGTGTAACATTGACTCTAACTGGGACACATATACTGACTGAATAATGCTCTCAATGTCCTTATAGTCTAGATAAGAGACCAAGGAATTCAAGGAAACAATGCCCTGGGAATAACAACAAAAATACATCAGCCACCGATACTTGCCACACAGAAATAGGCTGAATTCCTAGTGACAATATGTTTTCAGCAACATAACAAATTGATATATTTGGAATGTAAAGAGGATGGAGCAGAAACATGCTTTGCTTCATGCAGTTTGTCTGCATAACAGTAATTTTTTATAATTTAGGTGACCTTTTAAAGCCCTACTTATCACACCTTATGCAGGAAGTACATCCTTTTGTAACTGTCCAACAGTATCAGAACAATACAAAGCCAGGAAACAACTTACAGCAGGATCAGGTATACAACAGGAAAACGGAACGCCGCACTTCTCACGACTTTTGCTTTCACTGCTGCAGTTAAAGTATATGTTAAAGTCCCAGTCATCTGGGCCTTGGGCACCACAGCAATGGTTCTGCAAGAGATAAACACACATTTAGCATTTAGAGAGTATTTTAGAGACAATTTATCCACCGAATGAACTTTCTGGAATAATATTTGTTCAGCATCTTCACTTTCTCCAAGGCTGTGCAGAATCAATGGCAGTATCAGAGTAAAAAGTGAGTAATCAATACAGGGGATCTACAAAAATCAAAGTAATGCATTCAGCATACTGCTCCTGGAAATAGGTGTCAGCATGACCAACTAATTCATAGATATTATCACTTTGGATGTAATTGCTAGATGCAGCCAGTGTATATCCATAAACAGTGCAACAAAACAGTTTATACAAATACCTTGTACCCCATTATTTCCTATTCAACCAAAAACAAACAAACAAACAAACAATGAAAAATGTTTCTTTAAATGTGTGCCTCCATCCCTAAGTCCTCAGGAATCAAGAAGTTATCTTCTCCCTGTTTACTGTAAGAAGTCTATCTGTACATTTATGAATGTACTTTTCTTTTAAATAAGGCTTTCATATCCAGACAAATTAACTGGTAAAGTCTCACCTCACTAGTTCAAAGGTCAGTTAACTGTAGAAGTATTTCACCTAAGTTTCTTGACCTAAACAGTGTAATTATCATAACTGCAGGTTGGGGAAATTCCAATATTTCAAGGAACGAGCATTGCTGGAACTAGTGAAAGCTAGTTTCTTATTAAGTTATGCTTCACAGTTTACTGGCCTGGACATTTAAGGGTACAAATCTTTCTCTATACTTGGGTACTTGAAATGTTGTACCATCATACAGATTTTCCTGCTACCTCATGAAGTTCCATCCTCTTGGGATCTCTCTAGCATCTCTACTGTACCCACTGCCCATTTTCACAAAACTCTTATTAACCTGTCTCTGAGACCACTAAAGCTTAATAAATGGATTTAGAAGTTACCAAGTTGTGAGAGACACGGATGACAACAGAGAGCAGAATCATTTACACAGTTTTCACAGGAATAGAACAGTCAGAATAGAAAAAAACACCCAGAAAAAGTCACTGACATTCCATGAAGAAAGCAAGAGAGGCTTTTTGTCTTTATAGCTCTTCCTCCCTCACACATCTATGCCTTTGGAAACAGCCACACACTCACTAAACATGATAATCTACCTTAGTAAGGTAAAAGACTACGAGGTCACTTACAGGCCTAAAAGTAATTCAGTAAGCCAGAGCAAGAAGTTGCCTAAAAGAAGCTCTCTGGGTCCCATGGCACACAGAGAGAACAGAACAAGTCAGTCTAAGGAGTGTGACTCCTTAGCAGATGAGCTTAGTGAAACATTTGAACACACTGTTGAACCTTGTTGTACAACCCTTGCAGACGTACATTTGCTAATCCACACTGGCTACTTCCTCCCCTTCCCCAGTACTTTCACGTATGGATCAATGACAGGCCGATTCAGACCTTTCTAATCTCTCCTTTTTTAGGTTTATTAGCTTTTCAATCTGGATAGTGAACTCCTTATAGTAAGCTCAGCCTTTTATTTTCATTGAAAAGTACTTAGCTGGAGTTCAACTGTAAATAGCTTAATGTATTAGCCTGGCTGACTGCATTGAACCCAGATAAACAGAATGGACAACAACAGAGTAGACACCACCAAGACAATTACTGGTGCTGGTCAGAGCCAAGAGGAGCTCTATCTTACAGAAAGGTGCCCTTAGTATCAAAAGCTAAAGCAAAATAGCATTGAAATCCATCCAGGCAGCTTAAAGGATGCTTTCACATCAATGCACACAAGAGTGAATGAACAAGATAGGTACACTGCTGGTAATATACAGCTGACCAAACTGGTATCCACCCTAAAACATGCTCTGCTATCTAACTGAGCCGTGAGCACAGCTGTGATGTTCTAGAAGACAGAAGACAGACAAAAACAACCTACTTTTGTAAGGGAGGGGAAAAAAGAAACAAAGGGAGATAACTAGGCGTGTTGGACTACATGATCTTTTGAGGTCTCTTCCAGTCCTTGAGATTCTGTGATTCTACCTCTTTGTCCTTACATACATACTCTCTCCATATATAATTTTATAACTGCACTCAAATGCCAAAAGACACCCTCACTATTTTATTTTAGTGGGTATGATTACAAAAGCAGTTGATTGAATGAAAGCCACCACCTTTAGCCTTAGCATTAGCTTTGTCATCTCCTGGATTACATCACTATCTCCTGGTAACTTACAATTTTAGGACTACTGCACTGTAAAATTGTTTCAACATATCTAGAGAACTGCCTGACTAGATACTGGCCTTTCCTAGTTCACAAAAATGCACTTTGCTTCAGATGAGGTGCATCTCAGAAGATGCGTTGTGCTGCAGTGCCTTCTAAAGTAAAAGTGCAGACTACCAGTTCCATTGCACGTTTCTTTCAGGATAGAGTGTTTTTCTGATTCCCACTTCTCAAACTGATGCAACATTGATCAGAACAGGGAAGTCAAGAAAGTCAACAGGCAGATGGATTCGTGGCAGAGCTTCCACATTCACAGTTTGAACAGCACTGTATTTCAAAATACTATATGCCTGATACTTTTGATGTTAAAAGAGTAAAAGAGTACATCTGTAACACAGCACTATCAGCTACAGAACGTAATAAATCTGTAACAAAAAAGAAAGCATCCAAATCCACATATTCTCCTAGAACACATGAAATAATTAACAAGATATAAACTTACAATTTTCTGCAGTGAATCGATGAGATTCTGGAGATCAATATCATCTCGGTAGGATTTAATGTTATTCTCAAAGAATTCCTTGACCCTGTCCCTCACCCAGTCCTGGAACAGGAAAGCCAGAACTGCCACTGCCATCTCCAGTAGGAATATAAAGACAATTGCTCCACAGAACTGTAAAAAAAAGTCCCAAATCAGAAAACATCCATCAATTTTGAATGCGTCTCTACTCCCAAGTCCACCAGAAATAGACACAGACAATTAAAACACTCGGTACAGAATACAGCCTGTTAAATGAGAATACAACGTAAAGCAGCCCTCATTAAGTAGAGTTAGTTTTTCTTTGGTTGCATGAATGACAGTAAGATGAACACTGTACCACAGTCACTACGCACAACAGGGATGATATTAATAAATGAAAATCTGTAAGACACAGGTCTAAAGTAGTCTTGATGTTACTTGGGATTGTTTCCAGTTTCATGTTTTTTTGTCCAGCTTAACTGTTTTCAGATCTAAATCAAAGAAGCAGCTTCAGTATAAAAAAAATAACCATTGAAGTGATTTTGCATCAGATACCAAAATCCAAGCTTTGTCCACCAAACACTTCGAAGAAATTTTCAAGTTTTTAAGGGATTTTGTTCTCCTTCAGCCACTATGCCATCTCCTCAATAATTCCTGACTAAGTTCCAGAACATTGTATTTTGTAATATCATATACATGTTAGATTGCAGTATACATACTATAACAACATCACTGTATAACAGAATGAATGAAAAAGGGAAGAAACATTTTCCAGAAAGGGGAAAAATATACATAGGTTTGAATCTACACTGCTTTTAACGTCATTACTCAGAGGCTGATCAGGGAAGTAACCTTACTATATACATTGTGATAAACCAAATTCTACAAAGTAATTATCTGGGTTTGCTACAAGGTCTTCACCCCCTATTACCAGCTTTCACACACATAATAATTCACTCACATAACAACGTTACTTACAAACTTCAGAAGGCAGATGTTTTCTCTCAGTGCTCCTACACAACCAGCGAATCCCAAAGTAAACATCACTATTCCCACCAGTAAGACAAGCACCACTGGGTCCAGACCATGAAGACCAGTCACCTTTGTCAGATCAGACAATACACCCTGAAAGAAAAAACAGAACAACAGACAAAAAGTGATGACCATAAGCATGTTTTTTATCTGGATGTCCATGATCTCCTCATGATTCCAAGTGAATTGATTGCAAACTCTTGAGCGGGCCAATAGGGATTCACGTACAAAAGTCTTATTGTAAAATTGTTATTGATGACAACAATTTTCTTCACCCTAGTAGAAGTAGTACTAATCCAAACAGTTATAGCTATTAACTCTTTTACTTATTAAATCCAGAGCATTTAACTTCTTGTTATATTCTCCTAGGTTTATTTGTCAAACCACTTGCTTTTTTTTGTCAAACAATTTCCACAAGATGGTGCCAAATGCTCAATGCTATCACTGAATATTCATTTGGTTTCAAGGTAAAAAGAAAGACATAGACCAGAAGGGCACTGCAATTTCAAAGTTTAACTAAAGGTAAGAAAATTTATCCAGTCCTACTGTTTAGGCAGCAGAAAAGGAGAGATATTCTAACCACAAAGAAGGTTATGGGTGACGTTAAAGGAGGAGGATGAAAGTCTTAGTTTAGTTTTCAAAGCAAAGTAGATGTTTTACCTCTCAACATTTTAGTTATACCTGCTTCTAGTGCAAGTTTGAAGACTGATCTTCAAAAATCTTGCAAAAATACAGAAGTATCATCTAAATATTCCCCTTTCACCCCAGATGTAAATTCTTACACCAAAATAAGTTCTTTTCCTTATAAGAGCAAGATTTCAGAGAGACTCAAAAGTATTTCATATAAGCAGTCTAATTCAGTCAAGGGAATGCAAATTCTCATCTTGCTACTCAGCTATTTGTTCTAGAATTAAGTGCAAAGAATAAAAATTCTAAGATAATACCTTGGAAAAATTCATATAACTTTGTATTTAAATCCTTACTTAACAAAAATCATGTCTTCAAAATATAGCATTAGAAGTAAACGATGGTCTCATCTAATGAAACCTTGTCTCAGACTCCACAATCCATGAAGACATGCCAAGATTAGCTAGGCCAATTCAACGTCTTTGTAGAACCAATAGACTATTAAACCAAACAATGCATGACCAAGATATTTAAACTTTCACAACTATTTCCAGCCATGTCCTTCCCACACCCAAGTGTGGGAAGTGTGTGTGCTTTCTAGGCAATCAAGCCCCAGACCATACTCATGCATGAGGTTTCTCCATCTCAGGCACAGGATTTTGTACTTTTTTTTTTCTTCCAAATGAACTTTCTCCATGCTCTTTAAGTTCTTTCAAATAAGAGTCTTGCTCCAAAGTAAACTGTCTGCTCTCTCTCCACTTGTTATTAGCCATGAACTTGCTAGAATGAAGTTAGGCTGACTAGCCTCTAGTTTCCCAGAACTTTTTTTATGTCCTACTTACAATAGTTTTACTAAAAAACAACCCAACTCTGTTTTCATGATGAGAGGGCTCAGTATTATCCATTTTGCATTTAATGGCTTATTACAATATGCTTTAAGTGATTTTTGCACTCTCTTAGGTGACAGATGGTAACATCTATCCTGTTTTTATTGTGTAGATACACAATTTGACTTAAGAATAACAAAACCAATACATAACATAATAAGGATAGGCCAATTAGATACACCAGTTAAAGACACTGGATTTTACTCAAAGAGGTAAGGCAAACCAGGTATTTTCAACACCTCTCATAAAACAGTATTCTCATTTTTATATATTGGCAGCTAAGATATGCACAGGATCTACATCTAGAAAAAAAACACTGCTAAGGAATCTATATGAACTGTAAGTCTTGGTAGAAACAGACAAGAAAAAAAGAGACATTAAAGGGACCCGAGGTACTTCATATTACACTAAGACAGGATGTTCAAAACTTCTCCACCACCTATAGTTTATCTTTGGGTTTATGACTGCAGCATAGCTTCTAGAATGTTTTTCTCTTACTTCCAGCTATTGTTCACCCAGATGTTTGTCAGTAAACAGACAGATCCATACAGGCACTATGGCTGAAGAATGGCACTAATATGAAAGACTGTACACAGAATAGCCATAAAAAAAAAATAATGTACAGACTTTGTGAGCTGTTCACAAGTTCAAAACGACAGGAAAAGCTTTGAAGTACATATTTGCAAGAGAGGACAGACAGCAAAAATAGTTCAGGCAAAACTTAAGAAAAGATAGCGTCTGTCTTTGTCTTTTAGTAACTTCAGCATATCATAAAGCCCCTTTGGCAAATGGAGATAGCTGTGAGCTAGTGATTTCCAACCAATCCTGTGTGTTTCTTTACAGAAGATAGTGTCTGAACATGAGAGAACATAAATTCAAGGCAAGCTTAACATCCTTCCTAAAGGGCTAGAAAGAAAACCCTTTTAGAACAGAATAAGAGGTAAATGCATTCGTATGTGGAGATAGGCTGCTTACTAAATATCAATGATATCACTAATATAGTTGTGAGAATGTCTGCACACACATAAGGAGAAGGAGAATACACACTTCAGCATTGATATTCACTTCCAGAACACGGAGAAATCCCAAAACTCTCTGTATGTAGGCAGCTGCTGCCTATAAGGCACTCTGATTTAAGGAAATGTTACACTACGATGGTAATTAACATGTTCCTACTCAGCAGCACAACTGAACAGTGAGAGTAACTGCCCTACAATGTTAATCACAGAACAGATCAGGAAATTTGCTAGTAATTGTCACCGTTTCCTACTGCTTGCAGTTATATTAAAGCCATGCTTTTACTTTCATAACAAGAGGGTGAACTACTCATTTCCACACATATACCACCTCTTCTCTTGTAACATGAAAACTCTGTGGGTACAGAGCTGAACAGACTCCCTCTGACTGCGGAAGTTACTCAGCTAAAAGAAACCTTTGCTAAAGTAAGAGCGTTATTCAGCTAGACCATGTTACTCAGTTTTATTCCTCTATATGGAGACACAATCACTTAAGCAACTCCATGGAAAGGAAAGTGGAAGACAGATGACTTGAAAATTGAATACTTCAGAAAGATGGTCCTGAAGACACATGTGGGGTTTTTTTTTGGTTTTTAATATAAAAGTTACATTTGTCTGAAGTACTTCTTGTTCTTAAAAAAAAAGAAGTGTGTAGATAAGTGTATTTTGGAAAACATGCTTTTGAAAGAGAACCAGTTCACAAAGACTATTCATAAAGATTAAATTTGTCCTAGCATTCTCCTCTTAACAAGTTTATAAAAAAAGTCTAAAGGCCACAGTTTAATGCCTGATCAGGGACAAGTTCAACTAAACTCAGTTCAGACCACGGCCCTTAGCTTCCGTGGCTACACTGAGCCTTTGCTGCTTCTCAAGGACATAGTTTTACTGGGGCAAGGGCAGAAGAGAGCAGCAAACAAAGTAAGAACAGTCATCTCTATCCTTACCTTTTCACTCCATGCCCACAGACCAGCTGCAAGGAAAGCCACCCCAGCCAGCTGAAACAAAAGGAAAAAATGAATTAGATATACTGATCAATACATTCTCAAACACTTAGCAAGCAGCACCATTGCTCAAGTAAAACAAACAATGTCTGTAATCTCAGACAACAGTAATGGGAAATTCCTCCCCCTGAGTCTCTTACAAAAAGGATTTAGAGTGCTTTTATTCCATAGCATTCTTGCATTTTATAAACTGGTTTAAAAAATATACCAATTTGATTACTCATGATTACTCAATAAGCACACAGTACTAAATGAACAATTCCACAAAGCAGCATGCTAGTGGGAATTATCCTTGTCCCAATGACTTGCTCTAAGCTTTTTGCCTGCATACTAATGAAGATTTCAGGATGTTTAATGCATTTTGAGGTTATTTCCTATTTAAGTCATTTTATGGTACCACCCCAAGACACTAGCCATGCTTGACTCTTCCTACCTTCTCAGTGTCAAGGCTCATTATATTAGCCTCTTCTCTGATGAGATACATTTTGTCTTCTGAACCCTTAAGTTGTTTTGAATTAAGCTGAAGTAATGGCCTATCTACATACTCTCAATAAACAATAAATCTAATTGACAACATATAAACCCTACACCAGCTCTTACATTCATATAATAAATATTTCTGAATTAAATTTATCAAAATGAAGCAAGATCCTTCGTTTAGTCTTTTATTCCCTTTCTCCAGTCTTAGGCAGTTTGTCTAATATCCAAATTCAATAATCAAACTAAAATCACTTCTCTACAAACTGAGGGCAGCATCCCCTCATTCTACCCTGCTATGTTCACATAACTTTGAAAGACATTGAGGTGCTGGAGCGTGACTGTAGAGCAATAAAACTGGTGAAGGGTCTGGAGCACAAGTCTGATGAGAAGCAGCTGAGGGAGTTTGGAAGGCTGAGGGGAGACCTTTTCTCTATCTACATGAGAAATACATGAGCCGCTACATTTACAGGCACAAAGACAACCAATTTGCAAGGAAGTAAAATGGCAGTTATTTAACTAAATGAGATTTCTTTGCTTTAAATACCATGTGCAAGATACTTTAACATATCGCATTGAGAAGTATTGTAAAACACATCATGTTGATAAAACTACTTCTGAAGTTAGCATGATTAAGTATTTCCCATACAGAGTTCTACAGAAAATTAGCACCAGGAAAATATCCTGTCTTTACCACACTTGCACAGAGGCATTCAAGTGACTACCCTGAGGCAGAACAAGGAACTGATCTAGCCTGAACTGAAAGAAAAAGTTTTAACCTTCATCAGCTCACTGAATTTACTGGCCACATGAACAGGAGAATAGGCTGCTGAGAAGAGCAATGCTAACCAAAACTGCTCCCAGGGTGAGAATGAGCAAGACAGCTATTTCAAAGGAGATTTTGAAATCCGCCTTTCACCACAATCTGGGTGACACGTAAGCAAGAACAAACCAGACTACTCAACCCACTCCTGTGCTGTGGAGGAGTCGTTTAAGCCATACACTACATGAAAGGTTAGATGGAAACACACACAAAGCGGCTCCACCGTACTCCTTGGAACAGGAAACTGAAACTAACAATCAGCACTTGGTCATTTCCTGCTTTAGAACTGAAAAATCCACACTATTAACATATCACACCAAGCTGTAAACTCTGCTCAGGAGACCTACAGTACTCACACATCACGCACAAGAACGCTTAGCTTAAGTATTCTCTGTTCCTAACTACACTTTGAATTCCTTTGACTATGCTAGCAAAATCACCCTACTGAGAAAACAGGTCTAATTTGTTTATCAAATCTAGGTTGGAGCTTAACTCTCGCAAGACAGCCCTTGCAAACAAACAGATTTTGGGTCAGACTGCCTCAAGGTTTGATTAGAAGCCATTAGAAGCAAAACATTCCTATTGCATTCAGTTATAGTAAATGCAAACTGTTAATTTTAGAGAGAACACTTTCCATCCCCTAGACAATCCTATTTCACAATGTAGCTCCACCCATGCTGGAGCAATCAGCAGCCAACAGCCCTTCCTTCCTACCCCTGTCTCTTCCCAGACTTTTCCTCTCCAGTCAGGAAACCACCTGGTAGTGGATTCTTTCCTCTTCCTGCCACAGCCTTGCTGTTTTAGATGTTCCTGAAAAACAACATACTGCATAAGCCAGTGAAGTCTTATGCTAGCCTAAATCTTCTCTTACTCTTCAAAAATTAACTCAGAGTTCTCTCCCAGAGCTGAAGAGAGTTTCTGCCTTTCCATCATACCATTCAGGGTAAAAATGCCACATCTCCTTTAGCAGGAGTAAGAAGTTTTATTTTTTCCTCAAAAAACCCTTAAGAGACACACAGAAGGACACAGCATTAGAAGATAAATCAAGACGACAGCAGCTAAAAGCTATTTTACCCTCTCCTCTCAATCTCGGAGACAGTGAGCTCACATACAACCTAAAAGGCTGTGCCAGAGCACACATGCAATCCTTCACTTCATTGAAATAACCACGTCCTGGCTGAGGTGCAATTCCTGGACTATTCCCAAAAAGTCCTTCAACTGGAGACAAAGCAACAAGCATCAGACACAGGTAAACAAGGCAGTAGCTTTTATTCCCTTGGCCTTCCCAAGCGCACACTGGAAGGCACAGAGCAGTGCTGCACCCCGAGAGGACATCCCTGTACTTCCCCTAGGGTCAGTTGTCCACTTCCATCTCCTTCCTATACCAAGGCTTTCACGGAAGGACTTGCATAATTGAGAAATGACTCCCAACAGGAACATGCCAGAACCAAGCTCTTCATTTTGTATTACTGCAGTCTTTCATTATGACAAACAAAGCTACTTGGCAAAAAAATAAATCCCACTTTTAAAGCTCAAAAGGAGGTCCAGCCTTGTTATAATAGGGTAATTTCTATTAAACCTCCAAGCATTGCCTGCAGGGCTGTCTTCATGGTTGCAAATGCTGCCTCATCATTGCTCTTTAAAACTAGTGTACTCGGAGAATTTAAATGGGAGCATGCTTAAAAAGCAAGATGAAAATAAAGTAATCCCACATTAAAATCATATCTAGGAAAACAGGTCCTTCCTAGGACCCTCATTCCCTTTTTTACAAGAGAAAGCCAAGCATAAAGGAATACAGCAGTGATTTTGCAAACCAGTTGTACGTAACTCAGTCAACAGAACTGAATGTTCTATTGTCAAGTCGCCCATCTGAAAAAAAATCCAGAAGATTAATTTACAGATTTCTAAAGGTGGAGTAGACTGTGAGCTTGCCATTATTAAAATAGTTATATTTGTACTCTGACTTCAGTATTTTGTTCCACCCCAGTCTGTGAATTGTATTTGGAACATGACACAAATTGAAGTAACCACCCACTAGAGTTCAAATATTCTGACCACCACATGCTTTAGCTATAAAGTTTATACGGTCACTGATATATTACCTTTAGAGCTACAACAGGAAACTCAATATGCATCTTTGTGACAGAAGAACAAATGCAACTCCTTCTTTACATGTAAATATCTGGTTTGTGAATAAACTGCGTCATAAGTTGAGACCTAGGTGAGCTCCATCATACCTCCAATAACAGCTGAAATGGGCAAAAGGCTATGTGCACACCTATCTAAAATGCTGTCTATCATACCCACTATGCAGTGGCCACCCCCACTAACACAAAGGCTCACAAAACAAGCTCCCACAAGAACCTGCTCTGCAAGCCAAGAAAAGTGAATCAAGACTACCATTGCTTCCCTAAATTATACTTTTTCAATGGTTACATTTCCCTTCTGATCTTGTAGACCTTCAGTTCTTTCTAGGCATGTAGAAAAATTGCTTTGCTCTACACAGCATGGATTTGTTCAATTAAAGACACTGTTAGACGAGTCACTCCAGCCAGCAGGATGTCATAGGCTCCTGAATCATTGTGTCAGCTAAATGATTCATGTATTGCCTGTAGGAGTGTCTACTCACACTCATTTACACAGCTTGTTCTACAACTAAAGGTGTCGAACTCTTATCAAGAGCTGTAGTTCAACATTATTTACTACATCAGCCTAATAATAACTTTTCAGCAGAAACCTCAGACCATTTGTTGAGCAAGCTACTAAGACTACTCCACCCCACTACAGGTTAATGGAAGCTGCACTATACAGAAGTAACTACAGAGCTGGTGACCTTTGACCACAGCCTTTGAGAGGAGGCCACATGGGAATCCTCAGTTACTAGAGGGAAAAAAAAACCCTACTACTATTAAACATTTGTACTATGGTAATATTGTTCCCTATTAATCCTTACTAGAAAAAAATGTTCCTGCACAAATCACACACATCTTTTCTGTCCTGTTATCCACTCATGGATAAATTCCCTAAGGTTCAGTGTTACAGTATCATGTTACAACTTTGCACTAGTAAACAAGAGGTGGTGACAGTATCAAACAGTTTTGTGATTTTCAACAATACGCAAACACTGCACTCTGTATTACCCACCCTTCTAACACTTATTAGGATAAAGACAACAGAAAGTTGATCAGCACAAAATCAATGAGACTCACAGCTCTTCAAGCTATGATTTCCTACCCTGCAGGTCTTGCTCTCAACAGAAAAGTTAGCCAGACAACCTCCAGAAGTTCCATCAAACCTAGACTCTCTTATGACTGTAAATTAATTCAGAGTTTTGTCCATCATATATGCAGCTCTCAAAAAGCTTATTTTCTACCTTAAATACTGCCAAGCGTGTAGAAACACCAACCTAGTTTACTAGAAGTTTATGTGGGTTAATCAAACAAAATACCAAGTCATTACAGACAAGTAGAGACAAGATCCTGCAGCCTGCAATTTATGTTTGGATACTAAATCTCCTTTTTTTACTGAAGTTCAATACAGATTTGGGTAATAATTCTGTGTATCTTAAATTTTAGGTGGCAAAAATGCTGACATGGTTTAAGGAATCACAGTAAACAAAAGAAATTAATATAGGCTTCTCTAGTATGTCTACTGTAACTATTTGCACGTGAGCCACACCATACTATTTGCACCAGGCCACACCATGGCCTGCATCAAAACAAGCATGCCCAGCAAGTTGAGGGAAGTGATTCTCCCCCTCTGCTCTTTTAAGACCCCACCTGGAGCCACCGAGTTCAGGTCTGAAGTCCCCAATGTAAGCACATGGACTTGCATATGCAGAGGAGGGACGTGAAGATGATGAGAGAGCTGGAGTCTCCTACAAAGGCAAGCTGAAGGAGTTAGAGCTGCTCAGCCTGGAGAAGAGAAGGCTCCAAAGACTTTAAAGACATCTCCTAGTACCAAAAGGGGCACTCAAGAAAGCCAGAGGGACTTTTGACAAGGGCACATAGAGATAGGACACAGGGTAATAGCTTTAAACTCCAAGAGCAGAGATTTAGTTTAGATATAAGGAAGAAATTTCTTACTGTGAGGGTGCTGAGGCACAGCAGGAATCAGTATCCATATAATTTTCAGTAGTAATTACTTTCTCACATGGGATAGGCTTATTCAATTCCAAAATTCAGGGCAGATATATCAGCCTCCTGCTTTTAAGTAAATATTTCAGACTGTTCTCTTGAACGGAGGAAGTTAGTAAAACTAAGATATGCCTAAACTGTTTCAGTCTCTACATTTTGTACTCACCCAGAAGACAATGTTGTAGCTGAAGAGTAGATATTTGTACCAACAGCTGACTTCTGCATTAGAATATCGGTAATAGTGCATCTTCTATAGCACAGCACCTGCACAGAAGTAAAAGAAAGAATAATTAGGTAGAGACAGATTTCAGTAATAGTGTTCTTTTCCAGATCTCTTTTGAGTTCTGCTGAGAAAGGTGCTATAATAAACTCTACCATATGCCATTCAGATATATGTTCAAAGTCAGCTCGGAAACTTCTGCTGACCCTGAACTCCCTCTAAGTATTTGTTGCTTAATAATCTTATCTTTTTTAAGCACCCTTATGTGGTAACAGGGAGGGACACTCAAAAAGGAAGCTAGCTATACAGTTAGCCTAGGAAGATCTGCATCAGCAAGTTGACATTCATCGCTTTCTCACTCTTTCACTGCCATTTTACTGAAACAGTTGTCTGGACTTATGCAAAAGTCTATACACATAGGCTGTGGATTGCACATCGAGCAACCTAACTAGCAAGTGGTAATCCAGAAAACCCCAGTATCTACAGATGGTCAAATACAACAGGCTTTGCCTTCTCCATACTTTCACGGTTCTTTACTAAATAAGTACCCCATAAGAGGTCTTATTCTCAAGAACAAAACATTAACCTGCTGACCTACTCTGCGGAGTTCAGTTTTCTTGCTTCCTGACATACACTTGAGGCAAGGTTCAACTGGAGCTGTCGCTCAAATATTTCTAAGAACTCTAGCTTCTCAGAGGATTACAACTAATCCATCTCTGCAGAAGTGTCATGCATAGGAAAAAAAACCACCAAACATCAAGGATAAGCTGTTAAAATAAGAGTCAGAGTGGGGAAGACAAAGCACTCATACAGCCCCTCCATGCTAGAGAGCATGACCACAGGAGTGCTGCCCATAAGAGACAAGGAGCAGTTGCATATTTCAACCCTCCAGCTTGCTGCAGGTAAAACTTTTCCTTTTGTAAGATGTCAGTGAAAGGCTTGCAACAGGAAAGCAAAGCACAGAGAATTTTCAAACACCTCATAATTAAGAGAAAGACTTAAAGAACTAGGCTGAATCATGAATTCAAACAGCATGCAAAAATCAAGCCTACCCAGCAAAGTCTGAAACCGAGCACCATGGAATGGAGAACTGAAGGTCTCCCTGTCTTCAAGCACATGCTACCTATGCAGGTTGCTTAAGATAGTATTATCCACAGGCAACTCTAGATTACTGTGTCTGGACAGACACAGCAGCAACAGCAAATTCATTCATAAAAGGAATTACTTCTGATTCCTATACTAGATGGAATAAAAATCTCCATACAAGATGAAGCAAAACTGAGTTAAGTCAGAACTCCAAGATTTTTTCCTCAATAGCTCCAGTGAGGGGACTGAACACATAGAATGAAATACTTCGCTAGTTTCAGTCTGTAGAAATGACATATTCTCTAACAATGTGTAATATCTGCAACCTTTGTCAAGCTACCAAGTGTGAAAATTCACCATTAACACCTGAGCTCCCCATTTCCACAGTTCAGATGGTGATTTCCATACAGTTTTAATCAAATAGTGAAAACAAGTTATTCCAAAAATCTCATCTTCTAATTAGGTTCTAAAGCTCACAGCTCATTTATAGCAAAATCCTCACAACTTTTGTTAAAACAAAGGAAATTGTACTTTATGGCAGGACAGGCAATGAGTGGAAAGGACTTTTCTAGATGTGATGTAGTCATACACATTAGCTGAGTTTTGCAACAGACATTCCTAAAAAGCAGACAGTTTTGTTTCCTCATGCTCTGGTTCAGCTTTAGTTACTGACCTTTCCACCTATGAAGCTGGAGCTTCATAGACATTTACGAATCTTACTATTATGAGACACAGTAAAGAAAACTTGTCTGAACAGCGCTCTTCTGGCCTGCTTTTCTAAGTCTGCTGCTGAGAGAATACAAAAGAGGGAAAGAACGTTTGGTTTTCCCAACTTCATTTCAAACTCTAGCTCTAAATTGCAATTTCTACTTCAACAATAGTTATACACTTGTCCAAGTCAGTAAGTGTGATGGGTCTGGGAAGAAGAGGGAAAAGAGGGGACACTAGGAGACAAAAGCAGAAACCCACTAATCTGAGCAGAGTCCAAGACTTCATTGGCATCAGTGTAAATGTCTATTACAGCAATACACTGGGCTGCCAATGCAAACACATTCTCCAGATGAAGGAACAAGGCCTCCACCACTGCTCTGTCTCTCCCTCCATGAAAATCAAGATCCTTGCAAAAGACAGGAGCAGCAACTGTAAAATGAACTTACTACTAACAAGAAATCTTGCTTTTGCTGCTGTTACCACTCCAAAAAAAAAACAAGGAGACATTAGGTGGCATTTAGCTGGCACATCATTAAATTCCATTAAAATGGGATTTTACTGGACAAAGAGGCTTAAAATATATCTGAGGCAAGAAGGAAAGCATACAAGTTCAGGATCTAAAATAGAAACACAGTCTGAATTCTTACTTTTTGTTAAGCTGCCTTCCCTGGCATGGGGACTTGTATCTAACTGCACAAGCCCCAACTTCAGCGAAACTTTTCACGAGAGCATCAAAAGTACCCTTACTGATAAGCACCAGTCCCCATCTACCTCGTAATTTTGACCACCATTTTGTAAGACATTTTTCCCCCCTTCCCTATACAACTGGCGAGATGCCTCACTCAATACTAATCACAGTATTTTCACAGAATGAAGGAGCAAAATGCCTTTATATTATATAAAGTTTATTTTTATACACATATATATATAATATGCTTTTTTAATGCTCTGGAGTGACAGAGGCCTACATTTGACTTAATCTCTCTGCTTATCCTCATCATCAGTCTTTTGGCTCTTCTTGACAGACTGTGGAGCACCACATGAAGCAGTATAGTCATGATCAGTGGGGTAATAACACGCTGACATAATAAACCTACAGTGGAGGTGTGTCTGACTTTCTCCCCTAACCCTACAAACAGACCAAGCAATCCACGCAAGGCCACATAGCCACCTTCCCTGTTGTTTACACTAAAAGCAGTCATGTTTCCTAGTGTAGGAGGCATCTGTTACCAGTCTAGAAATCTGCTACATTGGTATTTCACTTAATTTACATCACAGGCTAGAAAACTATGGTTAGGCAATACTGCAAAACACTCAGAAGATTAAAGTAATATGTGGGCAGCACAGGCTAGTAACATTCTCCACTGTTTCAGACAAAGCAAGTCACATTGTGTCAGCTGACTTATCACCCACCCATGACAACAGGAATTTCTAAACATTAAATACAGAACTTTGCTGCCTTGATAGAATGTATAATTTTTGTCTTGGTGTTTACAGCTTTAGTGAAGGGAAAAAAAATGTTCTTGTTTAGCAAGAGGCTACTATCATTTCCAAAGCATTTCTACACCCACAAATTCCACTCTTACCTTCAAAAATATCACTACTGTAGTGTTTTTGTATTTTAGCTATCATAAAACAGAAGCTAAGGTCCACTAAATCTGATTTGGACATTTAGAGAAATCCTCACAGATGTTTATTCTAGAACAACTGGAAAACTAATGCACATCTCTAGATCTAGGTCCACAAATTCTTTTGACCCTCAGGAGGCATCAACTTTATCAGGCAGATCTCAGTGACACTGAAGTTCCAGATTCAGCCAATACTGTCACCACAAGTAGTCCTAACCGTCTTCCCTCTCTTAACATCCACAACCACTATCATGCTCAGTGGAGCTAACGGTAACACAGCAAATCACGTAGCAAAAGTTCAGATCAATCCTGTGATCTTATACTATGTGCCAAGAAAGCAGTCTTAAGCCTTCCAATCTACCTCTGCAGAGCTCATACAAATGCCAGTGTGGGTGGCATTAGGTGGTGGCAGGAGAACAAGGATGGCAGGCCAGCAGCAGTGTTAGCTTCCAAGGGACTGCTCATGGGAATGCAGCAGTCCTGCAGTGCCAGCCTACACCAGCACCACAGGCTACATCACACTTGAAGCTAACACACCAAAGTGGATGAAGCTGAGGGAATAGGTGCTGAATTGTGGCAAGCAAAAAATTTGTTTTAAATTGTAAGCTGTTGGCTGCTCCCCCACCATTCATCAGTGCAAAGCATCAAGCCTATATGAAGCTAGTGAAGCAAACCACCAAGTCAAGTAGAATGCACCGAGGAACAACAATACAGCAAGAGATCTCTTTGGCCTACTGTTTCTTTTGATATGAATACTTAATTCCATTACTCCATCAACACCAAGCCATCAGTTCATTCATTCATTCAAGACATAGAGTCATTACATAATTGTCACTTTTTTGGCAGTGTAAATAACTTTTTGTTGTTGTTGTTAAGTTGAAAGATAGTTCAGAGATTTTCTTTGGATCTTCTGAAAACGAAGCAGCTATGAGGCACCTATAGACTGTTCTTTCCCCAATCCAGACAGAAGCTGACCACTGAGGGAGTCTTAATGTTCAGCACAATACCTCCGTGCTGGGCAGGAAATCTTCACTTGTAAGGACTAAACTGGTGCAACTAAGGCAAGGAAACCCCTACAGGATTTGGAGGGCTTACAGGCTAATCTGTTCCTGGAATCAGAGATAGTAGCACTGTTGATGATTCAAGAACTCCCTGCGAGCATGTGTCATCTTTATTTTTGTAATTTTGTCTCCAAGGAACCAATTGGAGCCTCCCAAAGAAAATATAAGCTTTTCTTAGGGAGTACAAGTATTGTGTATTTACTTCTGTTGCAGTTCAGAATACCAGAGAAATATTTCTCATTCTTGGAGGAAACACCTAGATTAACCTAAAGACTACTTTTAAAGACTTTTGATGCAAGACAGATTTGCTAATCAGTTATTCCTCTTTTATTAGAAAAACAATGAGTTCAGAGATCTGTTTTCTGCCAATGAAACACATGACTGAAGCCAGACAGATTTCTTAAGACATCATCTTTTGGGGCTCTTATTTTTGTGGGGTGCTGAGGACTCAAAGTCATCCAAAGTATTTTAAAAGTATTTCAAGCACAATAAAAACTACAAAACAATCTCTCAGAACAGATCTAGTTCCCTGTAAATGGAAGAGTTCCAGGTTTCAGTGACCAAGCTTTATTCACTACTGCATAAATCACAACTCAAACATTTCTTAGGAACATAGACCAGTGATTCACAAGAGCTCCATAAGCAACTCACACTTAAGTCATGCATGTGCTTTTGGCCAAGCCACTAATTCCATGGGGATGAGTTGCATCTGAAATATCACATAAAAGCACTCTGAACTTAGACTTTCCAAGTGTAGACCCTCTAAATTCTGAAAAATAACGAAGCAGCAGCATCATTTAACCTTTTCTGCCCACTTGACTACTATCACCAATACTTTGGAATAAAAGCTCTACACTGCACAACTGTAATTCTAGGAGCTATTCAAGCTATCATTCATGGGATATTTCCAGCTCCACTAGATTTTGTAAACTAACAGAAACACACCAAAGAAGGCTTAAAAAAAAGATGAGCAGAATTAGGGACTGTTTGTAAGCAATTAAAAAGCAGTGAGAGAGGACAATAGTTATCTGCTTTTCACCATTCTTTGTGTGGAAGCTACCAAAAGATATAGTTGGCTGGCTGTACTTCCACATGTTAAAAGTCTTTATTCCTATTTAACTACAAAATGCTCTAGAAACGCTTAAAAAGCCCAATTAAACAAAAAGGCAGCTCTAAAAATCCCATAGTTTCATTTATACAGACTGGTCAGAATGAAAGCCAGTAACACTGCAGAATGCAAGCAAGAATTGATTATGTAAATTCAAACTGTAAATATTTGTTATTGACACTGAAGAGAGGCACAGCTCTATTCACCTATCCACTGAATTTTACTAGGTTTACATTACTTCTGCTCCACTGACCTCAAGTTCACCGAAGGAGTAAATGAACGGATATGAGACATTCTGCTCCAACACAGAGCAGTGCTTGACAGAGTTACCAACTAAAAGGCATGGATCTCCTACCTAGACCAGGGGAATTCTGTTCAAAATACATAACTGACAATACAATGTATACTCCATATTCTAACATCTTCAAAAGCACTACAGGATAATCTACACTCGTGCAAGTTAAAACTTGTGTTACATCAGGGTAAGTGAAACCAGCACTAGACACTGTCACTACAGTTCAATGCATGTCTCATTAACATCTTGGGAAAGCTTGGAAAAAAAAGTCTTTCATGTCTATGAAAATTTTCTTTACAGCTATTGACCAGTTTCACCTCAATAGGAGCTTGATGGTGTTACAACTTATTCAGTATATGCAACAAACCACAAGCTATTATTTTCCTTTTAGTTCGCAGAAAGTTCAGGTATTGTGAAACACATAGAAGTCTGTCGGTCTTTCTGACCAGAAGTTTATTCAGTACACAGAGTAAAACCTGTTAGAACAAGTAGCCAGAATAACCTTAGCTGATCACAACTCCTTCAGCTACTTTCTACTACCTCTCATGAGAGCAGAAGCACATGCACTCCCTGTAATACCAGCAATAGCAAAGCAAAACTTGAGGTCTCAAATTAAAGCAAGCATGCAATTTTACTTTTTTTCCTCCCTTCCAACAGAAGGTTTTGGAACCTTTACAATATAAGTATTTTGTTTGAGGAACCAGAACTTCCAGTTTGGGGAATAATTTTCTGTCTAGTGATGAGGGAATAATTTTATTCCTATTCAGTGATCCAACAGTAACAGAACCTATTCTATATATGTTGTGTGCTCTCTCCTGTACCTCCACACAGACTACAATGTTTCAAGAGCAAAACCAAGTCCTCCATTTGCTATACTACTGTGTATCATAAAAATAAGTCACAAGTTAGAGGAGAAAAGACAGGAAGCCACCAACTTCCTTCACGCACAAATTCACTCATTCTTCAGACAATATCCTAAATTTGTTGTTTTGTTTTTTTAAACACACATATTGTGGCTTTCCTCCATTTCCAGGAAAGCCACTTGTTCAAGTTTCCAGTTACACTTCAGCCAAAAAGGATATCCCTCCCTTTTCTTTCTTAATAGAGAGAAAAACAGAACACTGATCATAGTAATATACACAGTAAATAAATGTCAAACGTATAATTTGGTTTGAGTTTTGTTATTTGGTTGGGTACTCTTAAAAAAAACGAAAAAACAACCAAACATTCCTTGCTTTGGATTCAACATGCAGTCTGTCCACATTCACACTGCATTTCTTATCCTTTACGCTGAACATTCCTATATACATATTTACCTAATATAGAAACATATCATGTTTGATAAAATATATATTTTAACATTTTAAACCAGATCAAAATATCTCTAAGTTAAAAAAAAAAAGAAATCCAGGATTCACATCTAATCTCCAGTAATGAGCATGCTAAGAAATCAATGCATGTATCCGTACAATACTAGTTACATTCATCACTTGTTCTGGTTAAACAAAGCTGTCTTCATGTCATGGAGACACACTGTGGAGCTGAATTCATAAAAACTCTATTTCTTCTCCCTCCCACTCCAAGTAACAGGGCCCACGCTTTCAAGCACCAGAAGAACACTCATTCCTGATGAGGCACCCTTCCAGTCCCAGGCAATGTTACTTACTGCAGGGATGGGATGTTAATGCACATTGGGTTTGAGAGTGATGCTTTCAGAGCTTCTTTTGCTGCACTCCACCTTATGCACCGATTGCATTCACAATACACCTAGGAGATACATGCTGAGCAGGATGATCACAAGCTCATAGGCCACAAGAGAAAATAGCTCTTTGTGGCCACGTAGGCAGAACAACCACTTCTTCTCCCTACTAACCGACTTTCTGGTAAAGAAATGCACTTGCATGACTTTCAAAAGCCAGTAGGTAAACCTCTGACAGAACACTAGAAAGAAGTTAAAGACACGACAAAATGGAATTAAGCAAACATCTCACAATCCTAACCACTGCCAGCTTTTCAGCAGACTAGATATCTCAGCCCAAAGATGTAGAAATAAGCTAATGCTTGAGGATTCACAGCAGGCAAGCTCTCAGAGCACCCTGCATATCCTACCACAATACAACAAAAAAGAATTACAAAGACCAAAGCTGCTCCAGACCAAGCCCACGCTTGAACAGCTCCAGCCCTTCCCCCAAGAGTCAGTGCTCAGACAGGTCGTGAGAAACCCTTGACTGTCTCACTGGAAGACTCTGCATCTGCCTCAGGGGAAGGAGGAAAAACAGGCTCTCCACCTCTCAATATTATGCCAAGAACAACAAGGTGCCATAAGGAGATCAGGGCAGCAAAGGCCATGAATAACACTGTCGGAGCTCCTTCCAATCCAGACGTCGGTCTCTGAAATAGCTAAGAGTAAATGCACCAGCATAATTGGAAGGTGTAGAGGTTAGACACAAATGCTTCCTAATCTGTACCTTTAATAAAAAGAAGATAAAAAAATAAAACAACCCACACTAAATACCTCCAGAGGAAAAAAAAAAAAAAAAAAAACGAGAGAACACAGAAAACTCATCTGAACAGGCTGACAACATGACTGGTTAAACAAACAGCATAGCTCAAAAAAAAAACCCAAAACCCAAAACGCTGAGCAACACCTTCCTTTCTCACTTGTTCTACCTGGTCAAGTGAACACCACCTTCCCTTCTCACTTATCTCACGTGGACAAGTCTTTCAGTTAAACTCCCTCCTGCTTTGCAAAAGCAAACGACTGCTATGAGCACTTTGTCAAAACACTCTTTGCAAACTCAGTGCGCTCTACACTTTGTAAAAAAAGAAAAAAAAAGCCACCTTCTTGTATTACTAATCACCTATCCATTAGTTTCAAGTCAGACAACTTTTTAGTTGAACCATCCTCCTCCTCAGGCTTGCCATGCAAGCAAACTCAAGTAATTTAATACTCAGGCAGAAAGCTTTGCTGTTCTGTACCCTTTATTATATATAACTATACCACTGTATTCATATTCCACACAACATTAAATACCTCCCTGAGCACCATTTAATAACAATTTGTTCAAGGGAAAAAGTGATGTGCATCAAGAGAATTAGCTCCATATCCCAGCAGTCAGAAAGCTCCTATCGGAGACCACAGTCCAACATCTCAGGTGTCTTCCTTCAAGTGCGAGTTACTTGAGGCTACTCCCTTTGTTTTCTATTCTGAGAGTTTCTAGATGTCAGTGTACATGTTTCAGCACCGATTTTATACCCCAAAGCAAGAGTAGACAGCTCTCACCAAGCAGAACAAATCATAGCATTCAGCTGCCTCTGAATACTGTGCTTCATTCTCCTTCCCATAGCTGCAACTGCAGCAACTGGAAGCTGCCTTGTTGCCTCCAAGTCCATCAATTATTTAGAGAAAACATCTTTCCAGAGAGATTCAATGATTAATTATTTAGTCTTTGAGCAGGAAGCAAAAACCTTTAAAACAGGAAAAAAGGTTCCTGGAAAAGGCTATTGGGACACACGAACAAATTTGGTTTCATACACTAGCTACCTGTCTGAAACAGAATAAAACAACCCATAAAGATGACAAAAGTTCGTATGTACACACAAGCTCAGCAAGTTGCAAAGGAAGAGCTTCAGCTACATCAAGGGCTTTAGCACAGATTTTTCACATTGAAAACTTTTATCAGTTTGTCTACTCTCTAGACTGAGAGGGTAATACAGAGAGAAACTCCTTTGTAATACAAGGCCAATATTCAACAACACTTCCTGCAAAGATCAAGAGGAAGCAAAACCCTAGATTTATTACATCCTTGCCTTTCACATGCAGGTTCAGATTAAGGATGAAGACAGACCCTAGACTTTCAGCTTTAGCACAGATTTCTAAAGAAAATGACACAGGAATAGGTCTCCTAAGAAATACACATAAGCAAGCACTGGATAAAACCAGAAATTCATTCACTTACACAGATCATGTGTGAGATTTATTACAAGGGATGAAACACCACTGCTTTGCTCCCAAAAAGAAAGAGAAATAGGAAACACTGAAGTAAAAAACAAGTGCAGGTCCCCCCTTCCAAACTGGAATACACTTTGAACAAGAAAGGAAAATAAACTTACTTAGCCCTGGGTTTGGATACAGTTTCTCTTGTTGTCAGAGTATTTTACTGTAATTTGCTAAAAGTTTGCTGCATAAGTGATAACAGAATCCAAGTGTGAATAACCAAGTAGTATGATTGACGCAGTGCTCTAACAGCTTCCATTCCAAGGTTGATGTCAGATGGGTAAGGAAGCTCAGCTAAATCCTGGCCATCCAAGCCAGTGGTTTCAACTGCAAACACTGCTTTCCCTTCTCCTGTCAATATTTGAAGATCGTAATTTTCTTCAGGTTAAATCTTTTGCTGTGATCTTCACCTGTAACACATCTAACAATTATTCACCCAACAATGACTTTTCAGCTCGCCGACTATACCGTTCAGTCACCCACAATAAAGAGGGGTTGTAAATACATGATGTTCAACCATATTTAAGTAAATAAACCATGTCTGTTTTCAAAATTAAGTCATCTGAACCTAGATGCTCCACTATTCCCCCCCATCTTTTTTTTTTTTTAATTGCTAGATTAAAATCAGATCCTTGCCTTTTTGGAGTAACCCAAACTGCTAAACTTTGAACCCCACACATACCTAACCTTGACGAGTTTTACTCTGATCACCTCTGACACTGTCCTAAATCTTTCCCTTATCAGATGCTTTTGGCTGAACATGAGCCAAAGGGTCAAGAAGGACCCCACTCCTGTCCAAGCTCACCAAGGCCAGAATGCTGCATCATTACCCTCAGACAAGCTACCAACACTACAGCTCTACAAAAGCCATGGATTTTAGGACTGTGCAATATCAGACACACAACCATCCTTCAGACATACAGTCAAAAGCCACCTGGAAAAAGACCATTTCTTCCCCCTTCACAAGCGTGCAACATTTACTGTGAAGTAAAGAAAATTCGTGTCTCAGAATCTGAATCATTCTACCTGAAGTACCTCAGCTTCAAGCAACATTTTCATGGATTTTGTCAACTGCGGCCTGCTAGCCTTGGAAACACACCACAGATGCCAAGGTACAAAAGTCCGATCTACCAGAAACAGGAAGTTTTGACCCAGGAAGCTGCAGTGGAAAGCAGAATGGCACGTAAAGCCCACAAGTAAAACCATTCTCGACTCACATGTGAGGTATAAATGCCTCCTTTAGTGTCTGAAACAAACATATTTCACTGTACCTCAGCAAAGTGGATTTTCTTTTTCTTTACACCTGGAAATGACAAAGGGAGGATCTGTAGGAAGAGTTTTGACAATAGCTCAGTGAACTCAGCTTCTCTACACACACACCTCAATGAGATGTCTAATGTAACACTGAGATTAGAACAGGAGTTTAATTTATTCATGCTCAGCGGTGCTCAAACTGCACCACACCTAATACATGATGTGAAAGTTGATAGAAGACTATGAAAATTAATTGTAGGAGTTTGTCAGCATAACAAAAATCCCTCCCACCACATGAATTTACAGGTAATGGCCAACTGGTAGCCATACAACAAAGCTTCATAAATATAACTACTCTCTAAGAAAGTCAGAAGTCAGACTCAAGACAAAACAACCCATAAGGGATCAAAAAGCATACTCCTCACTTATTCATTAGAAGTTAGCCTTCAACTTAAAAGTTTTTCAACTAGATTATCTATAAATTTACATACATGTATGACCAAATCCATAACACATTATGTCAACAATTGTCTTGCTACATCTAAGAGCAAAAAGTTACATCTTCAATGTGCCCGAATTAGAGAGCACTTTAGGGTTCAGATCAAGGGCTTTATGATCCTTTCATTAACTATTATACAGCCTAAAGCTAGCAAAAGATATCACACCCTAAAAGTGTCTTTTTAAAGTGTCATTCCCCAGAGGATAAAGAACACCATTCAATCACCACAGACAGTCTGCATTTGCTTAAAAAATAAAAAAAAATCCAAAATACAGAAGCTGCAAAACAGTTTTACCCAAAGCTCATTCCTACTTCGCACTAATGACTAGACTTCAATTCCCACCTGACCCATTTTCTCCCCAATGATTCTGTCTAGTAGATAGCTGTAGCTTCTCAACCATCCATACCCAAGCACATCAGTTTCACACGTTTATTGTGGGTATAAAGCGGCTCAGGAAGTCATTGCATCATGCAACTACCGATGCCTAACTAACTGATAGAGATAGGTGAAGAAGGAGATACTCATTCCACTATTTATGAACTAGATCTATCTTGTTTATCCATTTATCTAGACCTCTAAGTCACATCTGCCTAAGGAAAAAAACCAAACAAAACAGCAAAGCAGTACTGCAAAAACCTTACCCTGTCAGCTATCTTAAAATACCCTCCCCTCCACCACCACCTTTTGAAGGCCTACTAAGGAAGGGGAAGCCAACACAACAAGTATCTTATTTTTACAGCATTTTTCATTATTCAGAAAAGCTGAAAATGAAACCACTAAGTCTACACTGAGTACATTAAGCAAATTCAGGCAGATGCTTAAGTCTTATTGCAGACACTCTGAAAGTGCGAAATTGTGGTTTAACCTAAAAAAAAAAAGCTCTACTGAAGCTTGGCATACGTGGTATCACAGGTGCTCCATAATGTCAAGCCTTTTCCAGCTTATCTTAAACTCTCTTACCAGAAAGGCTTAAGTACCATTCCCTTCCCTAAGAACTTTGTAGAGGTGGGAAAAAAAACCCCAAACAAACATTTTCCCTACATTAACCTTGCATAATGTGTAGGACTTCAACTCTCCTCAGAGTGTCTGTCTAGGACTTCTACTCTCCTCACAGTGCCTGTGTCGGACTTCAACTCTCCTCACCGTGTCTGTGTAGGACTTCAACTCTCCTCAGAGTGTCTGTCTAGGACTTCTACTCTCCTCACAGTGCCTGTGTCGGACTTCAACTCTCCTCACCGTGTCTGTGTAGGACTTCAACTCTCCTCAGAGTGTCTGTCTAGGACTTCTACTCTCCTCACAGTGCCTGTGTCGGACTTCAACTCTCCTCACCGTGTCTGTGTAGGACTTCAACTCTCCTCAGAGTGTCTGTCTAGGACTTCTACTCTCCTCACAGTGCCTGTGTCGGACTTCAACTCTCCTCACCGTGTCTGTGTAGGACTTCAACTCTCCTCAGAGTGTCTGTCTAGGACTTCTACTCTCCTCACAGTGCCTGTGTCGGACTTCAACTCTCCTCACCGTGTCTGTGTAGGACTTCAACTCTCCTCAGAGTGTCTGTCTAGGACTTCTACTCTCCTCACAGTGCCTGTGTCGGACTTCAACTCTCCTCACCGTGTCTGTGTAGGACTTCAACTCTCCTCAGAGTGTCTGTCTAGGACTTCTACTCTCCTCACAGTGCCTGTGTCGGACTTCAACTCTCCTCACCGTGTCTGTGTAGGACTTCAACTCTCCTCAGAGTGTCTGTCTAGGACTTCTACTCTCCTCACAGTGCCTGTGTCGGACTTCAACTCTCCTCACCGTGTCTGTGTAGGACTTCAACTCTCCTCAGAGTGTCTGTCTAGGACTTCTACTCTCCTCACAGTGCCTGTGTCGGACTTCAACTCTCCTCACCGTGTCTGTGTAGGACTTCAACTCTCCTCAGTGTCAGTATGCAGCAGCTTTTCAGCAGCAGTCACGGATCAGAAATGAGATATTCAACCTGAAACTACAAAGGCGACCGGGTACAAAGTAAGTGAGCAAACGGGAACTGGTGAAGCGTCAGTTAGCCAAAGCCCTGTTTGTCCTGCGGGGACCCCACAGGAGCATCACCTCGGGTGACACCACGTTCCACGGCTGGGCCTGTTGGGGCAGGAGGCTGAGAGGGTACCAAGAGAGGCCCCTCGCTAACACAGCCTACGAGTAATTCAAGTTACAATTATAAGAAAACAAACCAAACAAACAAGTAAACCGTAGAGATCTCAATCCTCACACACACGGAACAACCCCTCCAGCAGCAGCAGCAGTAGCAGGGGTGCGGGCAGCAGGCAAACACCGCCCTGCACCCACAGCACCCCAAAACGCCTTTCACAAACCAAACAACAAAATTCTCCTCTCCCGTGGGCCCCTCGCTCGACTGAACGGCTTCAGCGCGAAGTTCCCTGGGGAAGCCTCGCCCGTCCTCTCCGCTTCCCTCCAATCGCCCGGGACAAAGGCAGAGGCTCACCGCAGCCCCCCGCATCAACTGGGCAAAGCCCGAGGGCTGCCGCCTGTCCCCCCCCCACCCCGTCCCGGGACGCAGCCGGGCAGCGCTCGCTCGCTCGCTGCTCGCTCGCTTCCATGGCTGCCAGCTCGCAGCTCCCAGGCTGAGCCGTGTCTCGGCCGAGGGTGGGTCGCAGTGCCGGTGCTTAAGGACGAGGGGAAGGGACACTGCGGGCACGGCGCGGCTGCCGCGGCGGGCAGGGACTCACCGGGGCAGCAAAGCCCGCTCGCTAAGTTTCGCCAAGTTGTGCGGAAGGCGGTCTGTCGGCGTGAGCGGCTGCCTCTGCGCTGCCTCGCCCTACTCCATGGACGCGGCGCAGCGGCTCCCCACGACCTTCCCCGAACCAGCCGCGCCGCGCCGCGCCGAGCCCGAAGCAGCGCGGAAATGCACGCGCCGGCGCTCCGGCCACGCCCGCTCCCCGCACACAGCCCCCGCTGCGCACAAAGGGCACGCGCCAACGGGCCCGCCTCGCGTGCCCCCGGGTAGAGACCGAGGGGTGACAGCAGAGCCCCGGCCCCGGCCCCGGCCCCGCCCCAGCGGCACGGCCGCAGGAAGCCCGCGGCCACTCGGAAAGGCTGTCGGCTGTTGCGTTTCAGGTCGGCGTTTGCGGTGGAGATTGGCCGCTGCGCCCGCCACGCTCCGGAAGAGGCTGGGGAAGCCGTGCTGCCCGCGCCCCGCCCCCGAGCCGGGCGGACGGGGGCTCCCGCGCGGCCGCCCGAGCCCCCGGCGGCGACCCTTCCAGCCTCGGCGGCAGCGGCAGCGAGGGGCTGCACGCCGCGGGTAGCGCTTCCTACTAACATTGAAGGAGCTGTGCCTAGAAAGCCAGAAGGCAAAGAAATTAAACAACGGCGGACCCCGATGACTATTTTGACCTCTCAGGCGTTCCAGGGCGTTTAATCCCTCTTTGAGGGTGCTGAGAATATAGGAGGGAGGAGAAGGAGGGGCTGAGTCGTGGTTTTTAAACCTGTGTGGTTAGGCACCTCCTGGCAGCATGGGGGAAAAGTCCTCCCTTCCCCTGTTTAGCTTAGCTCCTAACTTACATGCACTGCTCTTCTTCCCTTTTCCATACTTTATGATCTCCCTTGGCCCAGGGAAACGTTTCTGTCACCTTCATATTCTTTGTCATATATAGAGAAAAGCTTTTTTTTTCAGTGCCTCACTATGAAAATATATTTCTGTGCAGGAAGGCAAGGCCATGGAAAGTAGTTCAACACCAGAGGCATCGTTACAGGCCTCATATTCTTTACATTTCTTTCACCTGCTCCAGGGCTTGGGCTTTAGGGGCTTCCTTATTCCCCCCAGATCAGGAAGATGAATTGCTCACAAAGACAGCACTAATCCTGCGTGCTCAGCTAAAGGGTGAAAGGAACCATTGAGCAATTAAACACTGTGACCTTAGTGCTTCGCCTGTGTGATAATTCTCCACTAGGTCAAGGCTGACAAAAAGCCATGTTAAAATTAATATGGTTTGAAGGCACTGTTCCCCTTGCCCACACCCATCTGAAGCCAGAGAAAGTGGATAGACACCAGTGCATCCTCCTTATGCTGGTTGCATTATCAAAGCTCCTTCTCATCCCTACACGCAGTTGTTCAAAGAAATGTTTAAAAAAAAAAAAAAAAGGAATTTTTCAGGACGCCCTATGCTTGAGTGAGCCTTCTTAGAAACCAAGCTAAAACGGATTTGGCGGGTAAAGCTGAAAGAAGATGCAAAAAAAAAAAGAATCTAGGGAGGATCCGAGTGAGGAAGGGGAGTTGGGAAAGGTCATTCAATCATCAAGTGGTAAAAAGAACTAGAAGAGAACCTTTTTTCCAGCTCAGAACTACTTTAATCATCTTACAGAGCACTGAATCTCATCTCCAGAAAGTTCAGAGCCAAGGGAGAAAGTTGCAGTGATGCTGCTTCTGTAAGAGAGATGGTGCAATAGTAACTGCTAACATTCACCAGTGGAAATGGGAAATTTCAGGGAAATTCAGCAGCTTTAGGATGTAAGGACCGTGGAATTAGGAAAGACGTTGCCAGTTAACTAAGGTTCTCTTGCAATTTAAAATAGTCTTGTAAAATGGTTAGTGTAGCTGAACTGAGGTGTTCAGTGTTAGCACAGAGGCAGTTTGAATAATCTATGTCCCATTTATTTGCCTTTGGCATTATCTCTGTTCTGTGTGCTTCACAGTCTTACCAAGAAAATTGGAGTAAAAAGCTAATCCATCACAGAAACATTAACTAAGTGCTAGGGCAAATTGGAAGACTTTTACAAGACAGTCACTTTACACACAATAAAAGGGTGCAGTAACACTGCAGGAATGAAAATGGGGAATCTGATTAGTGAACTTGTGCAGGCCAGTGTTCATGTAGGGGTTATCAATGCTGTTTCCTTGGACAAGTCATGAAGTTAATGAATGATCCATTATGAGGACATGATGGAAAATGGCATGACCAGAGCTAGTCACTAATTCTACTGTATCTGTTCAGCATTATCATCAGACGACTCTTCAGTGGAACACGTTTCTCTTTATGCAGGGAGTTTTCTTGAAATCAGAGTTAAAATTGGAATTATCATATGGTTTTGATAATTATGAGGTTAAAGCTGAGCGGGGAGGCGAGGGGAGAAATAAGACCACAGAAGCTACTGAGACTTTAAACAACTTCAAATAAAGAAGTCGGTAGCTGGACCTAAGAGAGAGAAGAAATATCGTAGGGACAACCTTTATAAAATTTTCTAGATCAATCAGAAGAAGAATAAATTAAGATGGAATTATTCAGATATCAAATAAAATTAAAATGGATTAGACTCAATCGGTGATTTAACTTTATTCCTCTCGACAGCATTCTCTCCAACTCCTCAGCTCCCTCTGCGGTTATAAAATGGCTATTGCACCTGCCTACTTCGGCAGCACTAAATCAGCCTCTGAAAGAAATCTGTGGGATTAAGGAAGCCTAAGGAAGCACTGTTGGTATCTGAAACTAATATTAGTAAAGCATAAGACATCTGGAAGGATTACAGTGAGTCTGTCAATCATTTATTCCCACCACACCGATTTAGAAATAGCTGTATACCACAGACTGTATCATTCGATACAGTGTTATCGTTCAAGTTCTTTCTTGTAAAAGGGAAAACGTTCGCACAATTAAAGAGGTCGCAGGAGTAGATGCCTTTTCTAACAGCTTTCTTCTAGCCTAATCCGTACCTACAGTGGTCCGCGCCCGGCGTCTTTGTTATGCAAATCTTTTACTGCAGAAAAAAAAACTCGGGTTTTCTGCTGACCTTCATTTTGGCTGGGGGAGCAGTGACATCCAGCGGTGCAGAGAGTAAAAATGGTCATTCTTTTCTTTCTGCCACACTGCATCACAGGAAAAGCATCAGAAAATGGCAGGGAGCTCTCGGCACTCCCTTCTCTTAGTGGATAGTCGCCAATGGCACTAACTGCTGGCAGTCTGACAGCCGTGGGAACAGATAACCCACACAGGGAAACAAACATGCAGAAGAGGAAATGCAGAAAACACCCTCTGAGGCTGACCATCTTTCTAACGGCTTTAAAAGGACACTGCAGGTAGGAAACGTAATCGGTATCTTTAAAAGTTCAAGTAAAAAACACCATTCTATATTACACCTGCCCCACCAACTTCACAGCATTTTCCTTCTTAAACTTTAAAAAAAAAAATATGAACCCCGATTTTTTACCAAAAACAAAAGAGAAACAGATTTACAAACAAGAGAAGGTTGAAATTACTACACGTGAGTTTTATTTTTCAAACCCAGAATAAATAAACTTTCTATTATTAGAGCTTCCAGTAACCAGCTGAAATCTTGAACTGTGACATATTTGATGCATTGAGGGGTGATTTAGATTTCATAGAATCACAGAAAGGTAGGGGTTGGAAGGAACCTTTAGAGATCATGTAGTCCACCCTCCCTGCCAAAGCAGGTCCACCTAGATCAAGTCACATAGAAACACATCCAAGAGGGTTTTGAAGACCTCCAAGGAAGGAGACTCCACACCCTCTCTGGGCAGCCTGTGCCAGGGCTCCCTCACCTCAAGAGTAAAATAGTTTTTTCTTATGTTTAAATGGAACTTTCTGTGTTCCAGCTTCATCCCATCACATCTTTTCCTGTCACTAGATACAATAGAAAAAAGTGATGTCCCAACCTCCTGACACCCACCATTTGTAAATATTCATGACATCCCCATGCAAATTTTGTGTATATATGTTAAAAAAAGAAATCAAAGCATTAACTGCATCTAAGGAACCGGGCCAGCAGAGGTAGCTGTTGGTACAACAAAATCAACAACTATGAAAAAAATACATTTCAATGAATATTCTGCTTTTACAGAAGAAAAGAGAAAATCAGGTAGTCAGACCTTGCTGTCTCTGCCACTGGAAATTTCCTTAGAATTAATTTGTTCCTCCTGCTGTTTCTTTGAAACTGCCCATTTCCAATTCAATTAACTGCTCCCAGCTCCTAGGTACCGCATATTTTAGCCTCTCCATTTGTATTTTGTCAACAAGAAGTTCAGAAAGGATGAGTCAATCCAAATAATCCCAAGGTTGACTTTAAAAAAAATCAGAGAAATCAGAGTTATCAATAATAGTTCTTCAGAGCACTTTCAAATACTATTTGGATCTTTCGTGTCTCCAAGCTTTTGACTTGATCTCAAAAGCAGGGTTAGAAAAATGGGAAATGTGGGTAAGCTTATATAACCTTTGAATCACCATGTATGCTGTCCTGCTAGCTGTTGATGGGAACTATCACTGTTGTCAATAGGAAAACTCTCCCAGACCTAGGTCTGATATAGTTACTGTTTGTATGTCTTTGCTGCAGCTGACAGAGCAGAGGACTTTCAGTCTTCATGAGTATTTTAATAAACACACTCAACAGGTCTTCATGGGTCTTTTGAAAAATGTTTCTACACTAAAGGAACATTTCATCATGTTGTAGTATTAGTGATCTGTAGGTTTAACTGCCATTATACTTCATCTAAACATTCTAAATGCTGGACACAATGGCTTTCTGCTTCTATTTCCAAGATCACAAAATAGTCCCTGGGCCAACAGCAGGGCTGCAACATGGTGGCATCTTTGCCATCATCTAAGACTTCCTGCAGTCTGACTGAAAGAACCTGGGCTGGCTCTCTAAGAGTGGGTGGGATTCAACTGCACATACACAAAATAGTGAGCAGATGCTCTCCTTATTTAGTAGGTTCTAAAGGCACTTCACTTTATTTTAAATTTTATGGAATTTATCTGGCTTCCATCCCATTCTCCAAGGACTGTTTATGCCTTTCAAGTTTATGTGAAATGCATAAACAGCCCTTTGAACAAGGCCTAAAATCAAGGTCTAAGATCAGCAGCACCTTCTTTGCCTGTCTCGGTGTAAGATCTGTTCTCTGCAAATGGCAAAGCTTTCCAGTTCCCAGACAAATAAAACTTTAAAACTCTAAGAGCCATGACCCTAGTGGTCTCCTCCTACTGTAAGACACTGAAGTGAACATGAGATGTCTTTAATCTTTCTTGCAGAGAATCGCACAAAAAGCTCTTAAGATCTACAGCCAGTAGTTGACAGGAAAGTGACTGGGTAGACATAGTGTCATGTCTTGAACGCAGAATCTCACAATAATCTAGAGAGACAGGATTTATTATTCTAGAAGCACAGATGTAAATCTACATGTTAATGAAAAAGCAAAACCCAAAGACATTTCATTTATATAAAGTTTTATTATCCTCAGCTGGTACTCCTTGACTCCAGCTTTAGCAGAGTTTTGCTCCCCTAGGTAGAGAGGTTTACAACTGACTTGTCTCTTGACTGAAAACATTTAGGCTAGGTCAGAATTTAGACTCAGCCTTTCATTAACCCATTCAGACACAAAACAGCAGCTGAAAACCCGACCACCTGAAAGGCTGCAAAGCAACAAAAAAAAAGATCCAGGAGGATTTTCATCATTTTCTATGTCTGAACAGAGAAACTTTCCTCTGCACTGATCACTAAATAGTTAAGAAGCAATTAAACTGCATGTTCCAGAAACAGATGCGTTCTACATTTCAAGCTGTGATCAGAAACACGTGCAACTATTTTTCCGCTTATGAAGCTTGTGGTTTTATCTTCTCAGCAGCTTCAAGGACAGACGGAAGGCTGACTTTGTCTCCAAATTCTTTCTCACGATGCTCCAGTAAAACACCCTAGTGAAGGACACAAGAGAGAAATTCATACACTGGTCTCTCCACAGGAGATCAACTGAACAGTTTCAGAAAAGGAACTTTTCGTCTCACAGGAGACACAAAAACCTCCCAGATGGCCTGCAGTACCTGTCTTCCTGCTCCAATCACATATACTCCTCCCAAGGTGAATCCTTCTCCTTCCAGGTTACCACTATATCCACTTTTCCAAGCACGAAAGAAATTTTTCCAGACTCCCAAGCGGAAGAAGCCTGACAGCATCATTTTTCGTCTGTGTGGACCATAGAAGCCTTTCTGCAGGGGAACAGGAAATATCTCAGCAAACAAAGCAAAAAGGAGTTTTCCTCCCAAATGTAGTTCCTGAGACCAGCCAACCCTAGATCAAAAAAAGGCTGCAACATACAAAAGGCACAGGTAAAGAGAAATATTTAACTTAACCTATTTAATGCACTACCTGACCACCTACCTCCACTCCACACAGCCAATGAATGGCACTGTCATCATTCATGTGGATTTTAAGCTGACTCAGTTTGTTCAGTCCCACATACATCTACATCTCTATCACTGTTTATCATTGTGAGATAAACATCTATTTTCTTATGTTTGAAGTATAGCAATAAAAATAGTGGTTCAGAGGTAACAATGGTGCCAAAGCCCTGAAACTTTATCAGCCATCTGTTTTGGAAGTTTTTTAGAAGTTTTTGGGTTGGTTTATCTTGGATCAGACTGATTCTTTCATAAAGGCAGAGTGGAGAGGGAAAATAAAGGTATCTTCCAGTTAATTTTGAGTATTACGTATTCTACAGAAGCAACATGATTTCTAAATGTGTCTTCTGGGTTAAGGAGTAAGCAGGGCCATAATTTGTAGGACGTGAGACTGGCAATACAGCAGGAGTCAATGTACTGGGATGAGCCACATCACTGCAATTTGTACATCACGAATTAATTATGTTTGTCACCTTTACACCTTGATTCATACATCATAAACATCAGCAAGTCACACAGCCAGTGGAAGAAAGGAATAAATACTAATAGGCCATATTGTTTACCTCAAGGGGGTGTGCTGGTTTTGTCTGGGGTAGAGTTAAATTTCTTCATAGTAGCTAGTGTGGGATTATGTTTTGGATTTCTGCTGGAAACATGTTGATAATGCAAAGATGTTTTGGTTACTGCTGAGCAGTACTTGCAGAGTCAAGGCCTTTTCTGCCTCTGACCTCCCACCCTCCACCAGTGAGTAGGCTGAGGGGCACAAAAGTTGGCAGGGGACACCATTTTTTTACTTTTCTGAATCTCTCCCGCATCCCACCAGGGCAGAAGCAGTGAGGAGGCAGCTGAATGGTGCTTAGTTGCTAGCTGAGGTTAAACCATGATGAGGGGGAGGCCAAATAATCCTGCAATAGCATGTTATCAGTGTGTAGCTACAGAGCAGTCTATAAGCTGAACAGGATACATTTATATATATAGAAAAGCAAAGCTAATTAACTTCTTAAACTACAATGCTACTAATCCTTTTTCATTCAGACCTCACTCTGTATTATTTATACAAGCTTTTCAAAAAGGACATTCATAAGCCTGTTTTTTAAACAAAAGGAGAACATAGGTTTCACTATACCTTTTGATCCAGAAAGATTTCTCCTTTGAAATAAGGCTGAAAATCCTCCACTTCAGTCCCTATCTTCTCTTTCACAACAGCATAGAGAGGGACACCCAGTTTTGACAGTTGAGGATTCAGAGATGAGAGCTCAGAAGCCTCCTAAGAAAGGAAAAAAAAAAAAAAACAAACCAAACATTTCAGGCAGTAAATGGAAGTTGGAAAGCTTAACCTTGGATTTCAAGAGCGTCAGAAACCTACGTAAGTTCTGGCTTGAGACACAAACCAGAAACAGACCTGTAAGTCAGACATTTATGCTAGCTCCAGTCCTAGGCAGACCTTCATTAGAATTACTAAAATCTGCTTCATTAAGCACAGAGGAAGGAGATTTTTGAGCATTTATTGGATAAAATATTAAAGTGCAGGATAAAATACTTTTTAAACTCAAAGCTGTAGCTATATACCTTGCCTGTTCTGGGGCTTCAGCTATCTTTTAAAGTGTTTACAGAACAATAAAAAGATCCTGCCTGCACATCAATTTCTCAGACTAGAATTTACAATCCTGTTCTTCAACTAGGTATAGATCATTATCAGCCCTTTTGCAAAGAGTTTTGAGGGCTCTGTGCAGGAGCAAGCTATACAAGTCCAGAGTGAGTAATGGAGTGAAGATGCAGACTCCTTCCTAGATCTCCCAGTGAAAATAGGGAATTTCTTCCTACACCTTCAGTACCTCAGAATCAACAATCAATTTTTCTGGTGTGTAAGAGTGTAAGGCATCACCACTCATCTGCTGGGTCTTTTGTTTTGCTGGAGGAATCCCAGATCCCAAGGTTTGCACAAAGATCTCTGAGGTTTCCAATAGATCAAAGTGCACGCTGTAACCAGTGGAGAAAGGTCATCTTTACTGGACAAAATTCCCCACAAAGAACTCCACGCTTTAACAGATGGACATGGTTCCTATGAATGCCCTCACCCATGTAACCAAAATGCCTTCAATCAAGGGCTTGCAGGACATCTAGTATTTACCCAGTATCAAATAGCAAACAGATTGTGGTGGACAGACAGAAGAGACATTAGAGAAAGAGATCAGTAGGTGAAAGGGTAAAAGCAGCTTCTCAGTTCGCTGAAAGGGTAAAGACAGTTCACTACTGTCTTTTTCAGAGGAAATTAAAAAGGATGAGTCAGCACAAATAAACACTGAGTAGTGAGCAGTGAGAGCTAAAGGATCGTAGCTTATGCTTGTTACATCCTTCCTCTCTTTTCTGTTCTTCAAGATCTGGTAACTATTTCCTGTGTTGCCTCAAGAAAATGCCTTAGTATTTTCCTAAAAGGGAGGGTTCAGAACTCTCAGAACCAACAAAACAAACAAAAAAATACTCATATTGTGACCCAACATGAGAACTGCTGTTCCTGGCTAGTACAGTGAAGGGCCCTGTAAGGCACAAACTTCTGTCTCTGGAGAGACATGGATACCATCAAACCTTATTAGCCTTTTGGAGAAAGGCACTTCAGCACTTTAGTAGGATTTATTTTGCTTGGCTTTTGGGAGGGGAAAGAAAAGGAATGATCCAAAAGCATAGGTAAATTTTAAAATTCTCAAGAGATTAGACTTCAAGCAGCATCCTGGGACTAGACCTGAGTTGTTTCCTTTACTGCTATTTATTTCCTTTATACGAGAAAGCAAGGAAGTCTATTTTTGTGGGCAAAATACAGCACATAACAGCTGTACAGCCTTACTAAGGGGCTGTGACCATTCCATCTGGTCTGTGAAACTCTTCTGTTTCGAAAAAAGCAGAGAAGCACACCCTAGCAGAATACCTCCATTTTCCACCAAGGCAGAGACAACCCAAAAGAATGATTCCCATTTCAGTTTGTCCCTGTGATAGTTAAGCTTTGGTTCTTCTGCTACTTCAGACTGCCCAAACTGATAGCTACAATATTTAGCAAGCCCACGGTGCTTTCAAAATGACTGAAGCACCGGATCACTGCATGGTCAGATCCAGATTATGAGATGTAGGAATGTAGTCCTGTTAAACACAGCCTGTCTTATATAATGAAAAAGAAATCGGATTATTTAGGATGCAGAAGATAAAATTAAAAGACTGTATTTCTTAAGCCTTAATTTCTAAGGCCTTAATTCTCAAGGATCCAAAGGCATCATTCCAGCAGGACCTGTGACATCCTTGGTAGTAGATAATAGAAGCCTGTCCTCACCACCAGTATCAGGTCAGTGATCAGGAAGAATGCCCGTTTTTTAACATACCTGTGTTCAGGGAAGTATATATTCCTTCTTGGTGCTGTTAACAAGGACAAAATTCAACATCCTTTCAAAGGGACCAAATGTATTTCCTCTCTTTCAAAAAAACCCCTTAAAACCTACTGCCTGCAGGTTAACAGATACTGCAGCTCACTTGTACTGAACTATTCCACCAGCTCAGAGCCAGTGACAGTGGGGAAAGAAGCAGCTTCGCCACTACGGAGAAACATTAATGGACCAAAAAAAAAGGGCAACTGAATTGTTCTTACGAGAAAGGCAAGAGTCAACTCACAAAATGCTTTGAGTATACAACAATCAAAAATAAATCCAGTTTAGACAATCTGAAAGCTTTTAAAAACACTTTCACAGTTGAAATACAAACCAATTCTTTGCCCTGATTAGCTGATTAGTGTGACAGCCTCTGTTAAAAAAAATGAAGTTTTGAACCAAAAATAAGAATTGGAAAATTAAATTGAAAGAATAAAAAAATAGAAATGTTTTGCATTGGGCTCTTTATTTCTACTGGGGAAGTCAGCATTTAAAAAAAATCTTTACTGAATTCTTGCCTGAGTGTATGTAAAAGCAGTCAGGCATGTAGCACATTCTCCTGCTGCCTACCCTGCACCTGCTCAGACAGCAAAGTACTCCAGCCTTCCTTGAATTCTACACATACCTAAGTAGTAACTACTGATGGAAGCATATCTCTCAATTAAGTGGTTGCAATATTAATTACTCTATATTATAGACTAGTGAATAAAAACTTAATAGCTATTTTCCCCCATAGCTATGAGAAAAATAATGGCCAAGGTGCAAGTTATGGCTGTTCCCAGGCACACACTACACTCACATCAGATTTTAAGTGTCTCCTCCCACTCAAGGATTCTACTGCCAACTTGAAGATCTGATCAGATTTTGTTTCCCAACCCACCCTATTTGGAACAGTAGTAACTCCTTGTCTTCAGACTGCTTACCTTCCTGCCTCACGTTCAGCATCCAGAACAGCAAGAGACTCCCCTGTATGCACATCTCTTTTGCTGATGAGCTTTACCTGATGGGTTTCTAACAATCCAGGCCTGAGCTGCTTTTGACCAGAGACTTCTTGGCTCACAGGGATTTATTTTGGACACACAGAATACAACTAGCTCATTATCAATTGGATCTTGTGTAACCTCCCTTTCTAATTACCATGGGCTAGGTCCCTGGCAGATGTAAAAATCATGTAACCAATCACCCTCAGAAGGTAAATGCCCAGGACCTAGACTATACAAACCAGCTACAAAGAAAAGTAAGTATGCTGTTAGCTGCTGACCAGTTTGGGCTAGGAAGCAAGACCTTTCAGATATCCAGATGTACTAGATGATTTTCACTCCCTCCTTTTATTTAAAGGGAATCTATGCAAGTAGAGCTCGACTCTCCCTAAATAATCTCCAAGCCCAGCACATACCTCTCTGCACAAAAAACATCCAGGTCTTCGCACAGCCATGATCACTGCACCATTCTTCTTCCATAGTTCACCTGCTTTAAATGTTCTTTGTTCTGTTTATAGAGGAAAAATAGCATGAACAATAATACCTGCCCTTCTTGTTTACAAGAATTGATGCTTCAAAGACCAACATAAAGCACTGCAGAGAATTAGCATTCAAATACAGTTCTGTCAGAAAAAAAGAAAAACCTATATGCACAACAAGGTATCATTGCTTTATTAATTTTTAGAAGCCTGTCATGTTTCACCCAGAAATATCAGTTTCGGTTGCTTTTCCTTCACCAAAATTATCATCTCTCAAGGACACCCAACTGTATCTTACTTATAACCAGGACACTTAACTACACTTCAGAACTAGGAAAGATTAACAAAAACTCTTCCAATCCTGGCCTTACAAAGGTTCTTACAAAAAAAAAAGGCCAAATGTCAAAGAACGTGGGCTGAAGTAACCAGAATCTTACCTGATCCCAAAGTTTTTAGCTCTATCTCCTCTAAAAACTCCAACGTAGCCTTTTCTGGCTTCGACAAAAACAAGTCAGTGTTAGCAAGGATGATGCCTGTCACAGCTGCACCAACGGCTCCAAGACCAACAGACCATATGCCCATGGTAAAGATCCCAAAGTCAGGCAGGAATGACATTTCTGGAAAGAGAAAGAAGAAAACAGCTCTAACATTGGACATCAGTGATGCCAGACAAGAAGGATCTGGATTAATATGACAACTAAAAGCTCACACAGACATTTTTGGTTTCACTGGAGATGATCTTGCATACTTACTGATGTACTGAGCTGGGTTTTAGAAGATCTAGATTACATTCCAGTTGCACACTTGATCCACATGAAAACTATTAACAGGATATCCTTACCTTTTCCTGCTACCAGACTGATAAAAACATTCATGATTAAAGTGCTCAGATGAAGTGCCCAGAAAGATGATTGAACGTGTGTAATAAAGAGTGTGTAACAAAGATGGACGTAATAAAGAGCGTCTAACAAGATGACCTCTATGTTAGCCAGTAACTTAAATTACCTCCGTAAAAGTGGTTTCTTTCAAAAAAGAAGCATCTGTAAATTCTTCTCCTAATCCAGGTTAAACACTGAACTTTACAAATGTGCCATAAGACTTAAAAAAACCCAGACTCTATGTGGTTCACCCTAACTGGTAACCTTTCCTGCTCCTTACAGCTCCACATTGGAATCAAAGCAGGTACCAAGCCAAAATTAGAGCTCATCAGTCATGCCTGCTGACAGAAATATGTAGACTTGCAAGCATTTTATTAGTGATCCAACATTACAAGCATGCCCTGGACAGCAGCTTCAATAAGCTAATCAGGTTCCAGTCTTGCTAAAGCAGAAATGACATCAGGAACAAACACATTAAACTCACACCCATCACTCAGGACTGATAACATTGCAATGGATGCCATTACATATGCATGCTTCAGTACAAACACTGCTTTGGATTTCACTATCGACCATCCACAAACCCCTCACAGCCCAGTCCCTACCCTTGCACACGTTTCACAAGCCACCTTCCATTAAGGAAGTATCAGTTATAGGGATGTAGGAAAGCACACTCAGCCCTGCCTTGTGGGCAAAATTCAAGATCCAACTCTGAGCAATAACTGGTACAAAAGTCATTGGAGATTTGACAGCCTAAGAAGTCACTGTACACTTACATCACAACAGTTACGCGTTACAAAGGGCTCTGGATCTGCAGTCATCCAGCTTTAATATTACACAATACGGAGAATCACATTTTTTTCCTGAGCCATCTGCAAAACCCTATCCCCTGATAGGCCGTTTCAGTAAATATTACCATCTGGATATACTTTTGTATGGGAGAATGGGAGAGGGGTTTTTTCCTCTCACAAATATAGGAAAATATTACTGGTTTGAACTGTGATTGACAGTAAACCAGAGACACACATAATCTTTATGTGAGCTCTTGCCTAGATGCTGAACATATGAACTTGGAGTAGCTCTTCAATTCTGTGCATAGAATTTTCTGGGAGAAAATCCCTTTCCATCCTTAAAACTGAGCCCAGATACTACTGACAAACAAATACAACCAAGTACCTACCTGAAGAAACAGCTAGAAAACATTTTGGATAAAAGATCACTTTGCTCTTTTAACAGCTTCCTTGGTGCTGAGGGAGACGGTATCGCCGAATCTAGAAACGTGAGTAATCCATGATCCCAAGGAGGAAACAAGGCCCGTTTACACAAACAGAAGGCAGATAAGAGAACACATACTGCCCTTTTCCACCACCACCTTCCTTGACCATATCTGCTTTCTCTACATGCTTTTTTTTTTCAAACACAAAGTCATACTGTAGTGACAATTCTGTTATATCTGCCTCTGACTCATGCCAGAGACCAGCCTGGCCCCAGCCTTTGCAATGACCAAAATACAACTCAAAATGTAGTGCTGTAACGCAGCAATATCCTTGTATTAAGGCTTAAAATATCTGCGGCATACTCAAAAGGCTATAGCACTGCTCCCTACTAGCATTTGATTATGCAACTGTTCCTTGGACTTGACTGCTGTCTGGTCAAGAACTGTTTTTTCTCAGTTACAAGACAAGAGGCTGGGACAGGAAGGAACAGGCGGGGAGATGGCATGGGGGGGGTGGGCAGTAAAACCCAAGGATTAATCTCCTGTGCATGTCACTTGTGTACAAAAATGTTCCCAAATTTGTGGCAACTGATTAATGAGTAGTGCTCACAGAGCTTTTAGTTTTTATTAGTGTTATTATTGTTGTTGTTAGTACTATTAACATTGCTAAAAGACAGTTTCCCCTCAGTTGTAGTTAAGAGAGGAGATCATTAAGCTCAGTCAGCACACAGTTGGACCCTTTGGTCTCCACTCAGTGGCAAAAATATCCTCTTCAAATTTGTAAATCTTTTGCTATTAAAGTAAACAGGAGAATGGAAGAAGCAGCTCTAAGTGGTCATACTGAAATTCCTTCCCTGATAAGCAAACCCCATAGTGAGCCACTCTGAGAACGTATGGGAAACAGCGGCCAGGATTATTAAAACACTTGCTAACAAGACAGGCTGAGCCCTGACACGTGTGTCACTGAACCCCAAATGAAGAGACTAAACGGAAAAGTGCAGAGCATTTCCCACCAGCTGCTTTATTCCTGTTTAGCTGCTGCTGACTAAGAAAATCTGAAACTCTAAATAACTTCACAACACTCCACCTTAAAATACGAACGCTTCTTTCTTGCGATCAAACTCCATGCGTTTTTAAACATCTAACGACAAGGCACAGTATTAAGAAGCTACAACAACGCGTCCCGTAAACCATAATCCACGAAGGAAAAGAGAAGATCAGCGCATCCCGTAAGCCTTGGGCACTCACCGGAGCGCGCACCGCCTGCGCCAGCATCAGCCACCACCAGCTCCTCCTGAATGCGAGCGCAGGCTGCAGACAGGACGAATCGCTGCCAGGGGTGGCAAGTAGGCAGGACTAGGCAGGAGTCCAGCTCTGGAGCCTTTGCCTGGGGGGCAGGACCCGGCTCTCGGCGTCTTTGAGCACTCCGGTACCGCGGACAGCCCGCGGCGGTGACGAAGGAACCGCTGCCCAACCCACGGAAGGCGTGTTTTAAAGGCATTCCCATCGCTCGACCTTCTCTCTATCTATTCAACCCACACAAACGCGCACGCTGCATTCCTAAACAACACCAACGACCCTGGAAACAATTAGAAAGCCATCACAATGCCCAGTGTTAGGAAAGAAAAAGCTCCAATACAGATGCTGTCCTGGTAAATTAACGCAGTGTTTCTATGCTCAGCTGCCTGCTTTAGTGCCAATATCTGTTTGCTAAAGAGCATCTTTTTCTCTGTCAGATCTGCAAGCCCTTAACTCTGCTAAAACCTCCAGAAGAGAATGGGAGGAGAGCAGAGAACAAAGGGGAAATAAGGGGAGAAGTATCTTTTTCTGTCTTTTGGCGGTGACCTTGAGAGATCTCCAAAATAACAGTGAGTTATTGTATGGTCTGGCAGTACTCAGCTAATCAGAATTTAAACAAGCTTAGTCTTAATCCCTCTTGTAAGTACCAGTTCATGGCCTTCACTTTGTGTCAAGAAGACCAGTTAAAACATGGTTTTTCTAGATGTCTCATTTCCCTCCCACCCACAAACAGAGAAAAAAAAAAAATTGTCATTAAGGGAATAGCTCTCCTTAAACATTTATTTTAGCAGTGTAAACAGGGCCCCTTGCAGCTGTGTCAAAAAACACAAAACAAAAAAAAACCAAAAAAAAGCCCCAAAAAAAGCCAAAAAAAAAAAAACCAACCCCAAACCCAAGTCTGTGCTTTCAAGTTGCCAATAAAACTCAGGGTAGCACACAGATTGCCTTAACATAACTTGTCCTAAAACGACAGCTGAGCAAAAGTGGAAACACTCAGCGGGTGCTCTCACAACCTGGACTGCACTAGCACATATACCCTAGTCTAAGATGGCTTCGACCACTGCTTATTCTTCCCTTCTCTATCCTATTTCCAGCTTCCTCAGGACATTCCTTATCGAGCCTAAAAATCTTTGAGAGCTTTGTCACAACATGCATATCCCAAACAGGTTGAGCTTTTTTTTTATGAGATGCTCCCCCCCTTGACAAGTGACTCATATGGTTACAAATATCTTGGTAATCTAACTCCAGTAAAGAAAATTTACAACTCACAATAACCTGGTAACATGCTCATCAAGATTTCAGGAGTTTTTAAATACCATTAAGTATTACAAAATCCAGCATCCTGACCAGCCTTCAAAATCAGCCCTGTTTCAGTGGGAATTTGACCAAAGAAACTTCAGAGGTCCCTTCCAACCTTAAATGGTCCTTTAAATGCCAAAAATCAATGCACAAAGCAGTGTCCCATTATTTCTGATGGCATGAACCTAAGGCATGTTCACAACACGAGGGATTTTTCCTTTTATTTTCTTTTTATCACTTACAAAGATTGGGACAAACCAATCCTTGTGTTGAGAGGAACTGCCACCTTTTTGGGTTCCTTCCCAGCCTGCGTGTGTTTCGTGACTGAATTCAGCACATCTCTGTGCTTGGCTCTAGCTGAAGAGAAAGCTGCTGTGTCAAGTAAACCTTCAAAGCCTCCCTTTGAAAGGAAGTTACCTACTAGACAAAAAAAAAAAAAACCTACCCCCTTCTGAGACTGATTTTAAGAAACCAAACATCTCAACAACCCTTTTCATTTGAGCAAGGGAGAGCAAAATGCTCTGGCACAACCACTTCGGTGCTCCCTGGGTGCATTCAGAAGGAACGGGCAGCTTGACACTGTGTATGGGGAAATTCAAATACCTGCTCGAGCAGCAGAATGGACATACTACAGAGATGGGAGGCAGTATTTGGAGCGTAGAACTACAAAAAGATAACAGAGGCTAAACTGACTGCTGGGGCTGCTGAGGATCCAGAGCAGGAGAGCTGCACACTATGGCAGCCTGCAGAGCTGGTGGGGGACACACTGATAGTGCAAATCTGTGTTCACCTCATCAGCCTGCTAGGCAGCAAGTGGTCCCTCCTGTTCCAACCCAGCCGTAACTCCTGCAGATTGAAGCTTAAGTTAAGAAGTATTTTTTCCACCTTTTGGGATTCTCAGGTCTTGCTTGTGTTTTAATTTTCACATTCCTCAGTTTACACAATTCAAACAAGCCAAATTATTTGTAACTAAAAGCAAAAATGTGGTATTTGTTCCAACTCCCAACGAAGTGGGTGGAGGGGGCCCTATGCATACGTTCGTCTCAGCAGATGTAACCCAGCTGAGAACAAATTCCTCACAACCTGATTTTCTCTTTATGCTTCTGCTCTGAACCAGGTCTGATGGGGAAACTGCCCCTGTGCTTCTGGAAGAGAAGGCAGAGAAGGAGGGGCTCAAAACTTGGACCTCAAGCAGCCCTAAGGTGAACTCGGTGGACTTCTGACCTCCCAGCAGCTCGATCGTGCCCCAGCCCAAATCAACGCGTTAGGAATGACACGAGAAACGCAGCAGGCAGCCTCTGTCCGTCACCCATCCAGCCGTGCCCGCTTACATCCAGGCCAAGTTAGGTAAGCAAGCAGAGGTCACTCGGGAAAAAAAAAAAAACACTAAGCCCCGAGGGCAGGCCCGAAAACGCGGCGGGGGGTGGGGGCAGCTGAGCAGCGCTGCAGCCCAAACGCCACGGCAGCCGTCCCGCGGGGAGCGGGCGGGGGCTGCCCCGCAGCATCCGCCCCTCGCACGGCTACCGCGGCGCCTCCCGTCTCTCGTTAGCGACGGCTGCGGGCCTTTCCCCCGCTGCATTCGCGGCGCTGGGGCTGCCTGCCTGCAGGAGGCGGCGCAGACCCGGCGACGCTGCCAGATGCTCCCTTCTTTCCCTCCCTCCCTCCGTCCGTCCGTCCGTCCGTCCGTCCCGCCTGCGGCCACAGTGCCCTCCCGCCGGCCCGCACTCACGCTGCCGCCCCTCACCGCCGCTCCCGGCCCGCGGCCGCCGCTGGCACCGCCCCCGCTGCCCTCCGCGCCGGGCTCCGCTGCATTATCCCGCCCTCGGGGACTTTCATTTCCCCCCCCCCCCCCACACACACACACCCGTTTTCCTCTCGCTCGGATATATTTTATCTTCCAGCTATACTAAACAAAATAAAAGATACAGTGCTTAAATATATTTAAGGCACCCCCTCCCCCCGCGACAGCTTAGGTCCGAGAATGTAGTGATGTTATCAGTCAAGCAGTCTGATTAATGGGGCACTTAAAAAAAATGCTTACACGTATATTGCATTCAAGAATATACTTGCTCAGATAAGCCAGCCAATAACATGTCACAACACCATTGAAGGAACATGCTTTTCAGTTGCTTGTGGTCATGAAGCATCGCTCCAGCCAGAAACTCAGAGAAGACTTGTCTTCACTACTATGGGGCTATTTCCTGACGTGTGTTCCTCCCGTGTCGTGTGTCCGTCCCATGTCCGTCGTACCCTCATCCCCTTCCCCCTTAACATGGCCCTTAAAATACCAAAAACCAACCAAACAAACAAAAAAAAGAGGTATGAGCAACGTCAGCACAGTCTGGTCTGCAACATAACAGCAGCTCAGGAGAATGAATGTAGTAACTAACCTCTGATGGTACTGGAAAGCCTACATTCCAGGCAACTGAGAGCCACTGTTTTTCTCCATGTCCCAAATTTATCTAGACCAAATGGGCCTTTTCTTATCTCTAGCTGGGTCTCACCAGCCACTCTGGCAGGACCTGATTCATTTACTCCTTTACAGTTTCTGTTTTATCTTTAGTGTAGAGCTTGGTTTTTTTTAAGGAACCTTGCTACAAAACAAGTTCTCTGCTTAACTGGAAACAGCACTGGGCCATGTTTATGATCTAGCACAGCTCAAACTGGAGGCAGCACGCCAGGTGTCCTGAGAGGCACCAGAAAACATTGCCTGGCACTCTAGCTGTGCACTCTGTGCACAGGGCCACACAGCCATTCTGGCATCATGGTGTTTAGCACATGTCAGGATGGCTGTCTCAGCCAGCTGCAGGAAAAAGATTTGGGTTTTTTTTTTTCCCAAATTGTATTGACTATGCTTTTATCTATACACGTGCTTTTAGAAATAAAATGGCTTCTAAAGAGCACTAAAGTCACTCAGACTTTCTGACAATCAAAATATAACCTCAGAGAACTTCAGAAACAGCATCACTAGGCTATCTGAAAGAGCTGGGGAATCTGGGAGGACTGTAGGGTTTGGGGCTGCTTTTTTTTTTTTCCTTGGCAATACATGAAACCAAATAATCTATTTTTTTCTCCTTAACTAGGTGTGGGAAGGTTCTCTGTTGCCACCAAACATAACATGCTCAAGTGGCTTTCTCACTGTTTCTGAAATGCATTCAGCATTCACATATACGTGTCTCTGCCACTGAGACACAGCACTCTGTGGAAAAAAATATTATGACAAAAAAATGGTTGACAAATTTGACCAACCAACATCATATAATTAAACCCCTAATTTCTGCAGGCTGTCAACATTCCTTTCTTCTGAATTTTGTAATGGTTGTGGCTTCAGCTGTCAACATTTGGCAGTGGCAGAATTGCAACTCCATTATTTTAATTGCTATGGTAAGCACACAAAAAACCCCAAACTTTTTTTTGTCTTAATGATACTTCTGCACGTTACACCTTTAAATCTGGCAGCTGGCCTTCATGGTTCAAAGGTAACTCATTTCCCTGAAGGGGGAAAAAATCATCTATCACAAAATGAAAACATCTTTTTATTTATTCTTTGCTCCGAGTAGGAGTTTGTGACAAGGCATCAGGCAAGAACAATATGCAGTTAATCACAGAAGTGACACTGACTTCATTTGTGCCTATTGTAAAAGGGAAAAAGCAGAAAAATCTGAGCCCACACATCTGGATTCCATCCATTAATATTCTCCTTGCGATCCCTTGAATACATGTACACTTCTAGTAGAAACAAAACTCAAAGACAAATGCTGTAATGAAAATACTGGACTCTAACCTCTCTGCCTACAGCTCCAGAAAGGTTTGTTTCTCACAAAAGGTACTGTGTTGCATAAGTGGGGTTGTAGCAGCAATTACTTAGTCCTTATTACACTTCCTTATCAGACTACCTTTGCCTTCATTGCTTTAGAAAGGTAGTGCTATTTTGGCAGGAAAGCTGAACAGGAATTCGACTTCTTTGGTTTTCTGGGTTTTCCCTCTTGATAAAACGCAGATTATGACTGATCTGTAACAGTTTAGTTTCTCCATTCACCTATTCAGATGTTATTCACTCATTTTTTCCTGCTAAAACAAGTAAATTAAGAGGTTCCTAAGACACAGGAAAAGAACGTTTCACAGATCAACAAGCACCACCATTTAATCTTCAAATTCTTGGGGTTTGAGTAGCATTCTTAAAAAGCAGACTGAGCCCTTCTCTTCATGGTTTCATAACTGTTTTATAGCATGAAGAGTATCAGTCTGCAAACTGCTTGTATCAGTTAATTAAATTTCCCTAGCATGCCTGTGCATAAGTCACCCAGCACCCATTTTATCAGTATCTATGCTAAAACATGATCCAGCATTACAAAACTTTCAATTCACTCACAGAATGACAAAGCTGTGCATTATTTCAGAAGTTAATTATTTCTGTTTCTTGTTGGATCATGCTTCTATGGATCAGCTCTAGACCAAGGGCGTTGGTAGACAAATGACTTGTATTAAACAATCTGCCTTTTCCAGCAAGAAAGAGCAACAATGAAAGGGGCAGTGGTGGGCTAAGGCAGGATCTCAGCCCTATGTCTGTGGGATTTCCAGATTAATTAGGATTTTCAGTATTAAGCCAGTAAGATTTGATGCAGATATATAAAAAACATACAGCCTGAACATTTTGTTTCTAAAGGTGTAGTCACACAGATGCAGACTGACATGGGTTTCAACTAGACCTGCCAAAAGTCACCCCATGTTTGGAGGTTGTGTATTGGTATGTACTCATGTAGTGATGTTTTCAACTTCGTGTTTTCAACTTCACACTGATAGCACCAGTCTCTCTACAGACAGTCTGGACACAGGATCTTATCTTGCTTAAGATGGAGGTGCAGAAGAAGAAGAAAACAAAGGACCTACAGGTCTTTTGAAATCAGTTTTGCATACATGAGCAGTTCAGAGTGGAACACTAAGAAGAGATCAGTGCATCAATCTCCCTCTGGACAAGACCAGGAAGAATTAGCAAGGCTTTTGAACAGGTATACAGATGCTTTACACACATCTCTTTTGGCAATGGCCTTACAGAACACTGAACCACACAAAAGCCTACCATTTACAATGCCACAGTAGATAACCAAAGCCTCTGCAAAGTGCAGATGAGGTCATCAGTCTTCTGTCTGTCCTTTGGTCTTTAATATCCTTACATCAGTTAAGCGTAATTAAAGCAAAATCGAGTCTCGGTGGCCTCTAGTTTTTTTTTGTCCTATTTACTGCAGTGCTATTTATACTGTTGTTCTGTTCCAACCTTTTTTTTCTGTTTTCTCATACTAGGTAGGATACTGAGGCTTAGCAAAAAAGTTATTTTTAATGACTGCTCAAGCTACTAGAATGGTGAGCAAGCTGCAGGCTCTATAAGCAAAACCAGGCTCTTGAACATCCCCAAATATCTATACTGATAGCAGTTCTGCAGGATCAAGACATCTGAGAAAAAAACAGTCCTAGTTAACTGCCCACAACTACAAATAGTTTCTATGACAATTCAGGCATTGATCCTGCTTCTTGGCTATTTGTCTTCCAATTTGTTGGGGCAAAACTGGTATGTTAAATTTCTTACTAGACGTCAATAGTAGCCATGCATCTTGCAATCTACACAAGTCATTAGTGAGGACAAGGCTGCTTGTGTTACTAATACAACTAAATAAAGTGTCCTGTGTTTTCCTTCCCAACAGCTAGATTCTGTACTCAGCTAAATAACTTATCTCACCAAGATGGCTGTATGTAGCTAGAGAAACTGCTGTAGTTATTTTTCATGCAATTATGTAAAGCTTGAAAGTGACCAATTTGTAAGGTTTAAAATAACCTCTTCATTTCGCTGTTACTTGGAATTATTTGTTCAAGCACCAAGGAAGGAAGAAAACTGGGCTGTCCCTAACAAATTTGAGCTTCTCCAATAGTAGATGAGCTGCTCTTAATATTTAAAATGAGTGAAAAATTTGGTGATCTCTTTTTCTAGAGCAACATCTGGCTTGGACAAACAAAATGGCCCTGCTATTAAAAGTGTTGATGCCAGTTTGGGTCATTTTGTCAGAACTTGGCCAGGAATTAAATCCACATGCCAGCAAACCTCAGTTGCAGCTTCTGGTGGTAAGGTGGTAATGAGTAGCTGGGCATAGTAAACTCCTCATGTAGCAGAACTGCAGCCACACTCAAACCATAGCTTTAGAGTTTAGCACTTAACCCTCTCATTATATTAAACTATTTGTCTGTGCAACTTTCTTCTGCTACATCAAAACAGAAATGTTTTGCTATCATTTTCAACACTCCTTACCTGTACCCTGTTAGCAGTTTTTTTCGGCCTTTCTACAATGAAAGGCCACAGCATGTTCAATGTATGGTTATTTGTGACTTTTCTTTTTGAGGGGTTGTGCTCATATCTGGGGATAGACTATGTCCATGCTGACATCTACCATCTTTAGTTCTTAACTTTCACAAAAACTTGAAAGAAAGGCAATGTAACAAAGCACCCAGTCACCAAGGATTCAAAATGAACAACTCTAAATAATGACTTAAACTGACGAAGGTGTACAGATGGAGCAGGTAAGTGCAACAGAAAAGACATTCTAGTAAAGAAAGTACATTTCAAGTCTATGGCATCACTCCTGCAAGTTCAATTTCCTGAAGTGTTATGTCTTTAGGTGCCTTAATGAGAATGTGAAGGACATTTCCAGCAGCATATAAAAGTAACTCATTATCAGTCTTTCTTATGTCACATTTTATTAATCCTGGTTTAGTCACTGAACCACAACTACAAGTTCAAAGACGTCATACAGATTTTGCCAGAATATTTAGTTCATTAAACAAAGCCTGTCAAAGATTTAAGGAATGCTGTGGGATTTTTCTCATTTGGAAAGAACTTACCAACATAGAAATATTACCTTCTTTTAGTAATGTGTTTAAAATGCATTTGCTTTCAAGCATTTTTTTCCCCCCACACCCACTGTTGTTTTTGCCACTGCATAAATTGTCAAACTTGCAAGTAGTACCTACTTAAAATGATTGTGCAGGGAGGAAACTTCAAGTACTTTGTGAATATACCATTTTGTTAAATAAAACCCAAGCATTTTAATGCATTTGGCTTCCTGCTCTTGATTTAATTAAGGTTATATTTGGGTGATAAGCAGCTGCCAGTGGGACAGAATAATGGGTGGTGTGAAATAGGGCACTGATGATCTGTACAGCTTTCAAGGTCACCCCATTTACTATGCTGCACTACCAAGAAAGCTTTTTAAATTCAGGGATTGTTTCACAGATCTTTCAGGTTAGGCTTAAAACTCAGGACAACGGAAAGGAGGTTGCTTAGACAGGCAAAAGGGGAGTGGTAAGGCCAATCATATTTCAAGCCACAATTGTTCAGGGAATGATCCATGTCATTCCCCATTCCTGTGGTTTTACTATTATGATCCAAGACCACTCACAGAAAAAGTTAACACCCTGAGGTCATTTGGCAAGTGCTTTTCTGTTTATGCCAGCTATTGTTCTAACAACAGACAACGTGCAAGGGCTCGGGTTAGCTAAAGTTGAAAAAAACACTGGAGGAGAGCAGAGTTAGTAAAAATCTATTAAATTACAATTTTGCATGGGTAGTAAGATTATAGGCCTAAAAGATTACTAAAAGATCACTTCAGTTGTGAGAAGACAGGTGAAAAAAAGATGACTAACGCTCTAGCAAGCCAGATGAGCAATACTTTAATTGCTGAACAGGGAGGCCAGTGAAACCCAGAAATAATTCTGAACTGCAGTCATTAGACTCATGGAAACCATTGGAGTTATATTTATTGAATTAGGGGAAGCCCTAGGTAAGCATATTAAAGATGACTCAGAAGAGCGGCTCTTAATTGAAGCAATTTCTAAATGTGATACCAAAGAAAATCATAACAGGCTGAACTTCAGACTAAATACAGAACAAACAGGAAGAGTTCTGGTTCCACAAGGAATTAAGATGGTATTCAGGATTACTCTAATTAGACATTTTTCTAATTTTTTTAAAGTATCGCTGTCAAACTGTTCAGCTGAACAAAACATCACAGATCTAAATAACCACCTAAAGAGGTCTGAGGCAGTTCACTGAGTAGTCAAAACTTTTCTCCCATGGGAAACATGCATCAGGAAGTCCCGCTCCAGAGGTCCCGTTCTCTCAAAAGAGCAGTAGCAAACTATTCACATACTAAAACAGACTGACAGCTGTCCTAGGGAGGATAAGCATTTCCTCTCTGTGTATGTGAGGAACTAATTAATACACAAAGCCTAACACAGCTTTTTTCAGCAATGTCAAACATGAAGCAAAGCTACATGGAATCTGTGCTGTAACTGAAGGAAAACATCTAAAGTGTCTAGGGTTAAGAAATACATGGCTATTGCTGCAGTGGTCTTTACCTAATCTCTAGATAAAAAGCACTTAAAAAAAAAAGTTGGAAGTGACTTCAAATAGCATTGTTGTTAAGTATTTATATTTTTTTTTTAGCTCCAATGAGCCATCAAGCTTCCTGAATATTCATACTGTTGTTATGTCCTTATCACTATTTCCTTATAACTACTAGCCAGGTTACATTTTAGGGAAAGTGGGGTAAGGTTGCTGTAACCACATATTGGGTCTTATGTGATCACTGTCTTCACCATCCTATTATTATTTTATGCTGTGCCCTGTAATTATTTTCTGATATTCTCCATCTGCATTTCTACATCCCAATTTTGTAAAATATTAAACAATCACTTCTTGTCCTTATATAAATACAACACTTGACCAGAAAGAATGACCTGCAGGACTTTCCAAGTAAACACGTATCTTTTCAAGTTTTAATACTGACTGAAAAAGCAAATATATGCAGTTTACAAATTGACTGGTTTTCTTATTGAAGGCTTCAGTAGTTCCACCTCAACACTCAGAGCCAATGGAAGCTGTTAAGAACTGTCTCCACGTCAGTCAGAAAATTCATGGATAGGGTTTCATAATCACAAACACAAAAAAACTCCAAAGTTCCTAAACAAGACATGGACATACTGAGAGGACAAAGAAGAGAACCCAAGAACAACCACCAAAGTCTAGAACTTCATTTAAAAAAATGACTTTTAATATAAATCTGAATACAAAAAAAATAACCAAAAACTCTTACAGTCACCTCCAAAAAAAATCCTCCGGGTCTTCTTTCAATCAATTCCCTGACAGTTTGGCAAGCGCTTGTTTTCTCTGTTCTGCAGTCATATACTCACAGGCTTCCAAAATATTTACTATAATTAAAGTCTGTTGAACTGTTTTTGCTTTTACCCATATTCTTCCATTCATTCCCAGTACCAGCTCAAACGGGTACAACTGTGACAACTCTTGAATTATTTCGCATTTGGGAGCCAAGAGTCTGTAAACAAGATTTCGAAAGGTCAGAAGAAGAAGGGCTCTTATTCCACAGACACCACATTACTATCAATAAACAACTAAGCTACAGAACTGGTGTTATGGGAGCTATTAAAGCAACACCATGAGGTAAGATGGCTGAATTGCACATGCATCTGAAATAACCACGTAGTATAAGATTTTTTAATTCTCCTCTCATAAAAGATATGCACCTAAAAAAATACAGAGCTTGTGAATCTAGTTGTTTTCTGGTTAGATTCAGAAGCCATACATAACGAACTGAAACTGAATTGATACTTTCATAACAATTTTATGACTTAATACATTCTAAAACTACACTGTTTGATTAAGTGATGGTTTTAAACTGTCTCTGTTTATAAATTTGACATCACAGTTGAAGACGTGTCTTTCAACACACTACTTTTGTTCTTCAAGAGACAATATTAACAGCAGCAAACAGAACTCTGGTTTTATTAGGTGACAGCATACTGAAAAATAAAGGCGTCACGATTTAGGATTAAAATCAACCTTCAACAGGCTTTCTCAAAGAAGAAACAAACATAACAGGATTTAACAGTTTACTTGTAACACACTTCTTGGATACAGACAAAATCTGAAAAATAAGCAGAGTGGCTGCAAAAATATTTGAATTGGTTCACACTGACTTCTGATGAGACACGTAAACCAGACAAATTGTAAGCTCTTCATATCCAGATTGCTTTTACAAAGAGCAACAAAACCAAAAACACACTGCTCAGAGAAAACAGCTGAGTGAGTCCTATCCACCATATTACATTACTTAGGACTTATTTTTCTTAGTACTTACTTTCTTATTAGACCTAAGGAAACTTTAATCATGAAGCCATCTTGTCCAATTATTCCCATTCCACTTGATCTCCCACTGCTGTCTATACAGACCATCTCTGGTTCCATGTCTTTATTTGCTACAAGGAACTGCCCATAAATAAGATCTCCCACCTAAACAAAGCAATGTCAAAAAGCAAAAGTAGTAAAGGTCATACTGCACATTTGAAATACACACTCAGTTGATAAAGAACTTCCCATGAGGCCACAAAATGGTTTTAAAATAGTAGTGACAGAAATATAAATTGGTATCATAGGAATTTCTATTTTTTTCTTCTACAAAAGTCAACATCCTCCAGGAACAATTATCTTGTATCAGTACTGGAATTTGGAAGATATCTGGAACTTGACAGACATTGAAGAGTACGTAATTTTATTTCATGGAGTATTTCTCCTTTTTTTTTTTTTCTTTAATACCAAACAAATTCCTTTGTGTTCAGACTTCAAGGGTATTAAAAGTCTAAGCAATCTGCTCTTGCAATCATTTTTCAGGACAACAACAACAAAAATCACACGAACCTCTTTGCTTTACGTTACAGTCCATTTTTACATTGTGATGATGGTATTTCAGCTGAACACAGAAGCTGTGGCATGCATGTGCCAAACAGCCATTCACAAAGTGAATTTTAAAGCATTTTAAAATGCTTTCTACCTATATTAGATGATGCATAAGCTTGATTTAAAACCTTCACTTCAGACTGCCTCGTGGGTTGCACATTACTCATGAGTTGCATCTGCTGCTGGTGGTATTATGGGGAAGGTAAAGTGTAAGGAGTTAAAGTCTGACACCTGACAGGTAGCAAACCACAATCGGTTACGTGTTCTCTCGAGAAACCTCAGAAACCCCACCGCCTAACCCTGAAAAACCCTCTCAGGCAAATCACTGCAAGTAAACCCGCACTTCTGCTCTTACAGCTTATAAACATGCTTTTACTAAAAACCTACTAAAGCCTAACAGAAGGAAAGAACACGGCTAAAGCGTCACGGCCAACAAACAAGAGCATTCAACCTGCACGTTTGGCCTGTTCCTCTTCGTGGCACCTTCAAAAGCCAAGTAGGACAGAGACGCCTGCTCGCTCCCACCGACGTCCAGCTTAAACACGTCCCCCGCTTTGGCCGTCACTATTCCTATTACGTGGTCGCCCTTGACAGGAACATACTGCAAAGGGGGTTGGCGGACAAACGGGTCAGGCAAGTGCGGACAAGTGCGGACAAGGCGAGGGCTTGCCCGCCGACCACCCCCCCCNCCCAGCCGCAGCCGCTCGCCGTCCTCGTCGGGCTGCGAAGGGAGCAGCAGCACGTCCCCCGGCAACACCACCTGCCCCACGCAGGACTCGGCCGCCGCCATGGCCGCGCAGGCGCAGAACGGCCGCGGAGGCGCCGCGCAGGCGCGGGGTCAGCGGGACGGGACGGGACGGGACGGGGCAGAAACGCTGAGCAGCAGCGGCATCCTCCGGCCGGGAGGGCAGAGCCGGCGCACGACGGGCGGGCGGGCGCGCGCCTCTCCAAAGGTGTTTTGTGCTGTCTGTTACAGGGATGGAGAAAACGTTGTATCTTCTTCTTTGCTTCGATGATAACCAGGCTGTAAAGACTTCAGACTCCTATAGATCCCTCCTCACTTACAAGCACGATTTGGACTGAGTGATGAAAGGTGAGAGAATTGCAAGTAAAGGGTTTCGAAAGCGGCTGTGCCGCGGGTCTGTTCTGTGGGCAGCCGCGAGTGGGAGGCTGCGGAACCAGCACGAGAAGGGGCCGAGGGAGGGAGCCTCAGGGTGGCAAGACAGTTGCGTTTTGGCTATAAATCGTTGGACAGGGCAGATAAACAACTTGAAAACAATTTCAGCAGGGCCACGGTGCCCAGAGTGAGACCTTTGTGTCATCAACCGGGAAATTTACATTACGGTTAACACTCCTTTGATACCCTTAAGTATGATAGGAAGCCAAAAGGAGAACATGCTAATGCTATATGGCCACCATCCTCGGGTCTCCACCCAAAACATACTAAATGTCACCCTGTACTACATATGTGTTAGGCAGTAACAGGTCAGTTTATTTTCTGAAACGCATTTGAGGTGTGTTCTTTTGTTTGTTGGTGTGTAGGGATTAGGAGGAGCAACCCCCCACGCAACCCGGTGCTGTAATAAAGGAAATGCAACTTTCTAATACTAAAGTGTTGGAAAGTCTCTTCTGAACCCATTTTGGGTAACATACCTATGATGTACAAGAAACACCAAAGCCAGCCTCTTAACTTTCAGAGGTCAGTTTCCTTAGGCAGGGTTCATTGCTGCGGTGTTGCCTGTCATTCTGGAAAGGATACATTCTGCCACCTTTCATTGCTGCTGGGGAAGGACACCAAGATAATGTTGGTGAAATTAAGCTTCAGAATGAATACAAACACCAAATGCATTCTTTTAGCTGCAACTGCTTGCAGGGATTTTTAAACACTCGATTGAAAGATGCGAGTAAAGCCAACAGCTCACCAAATTTAAGGTGAACGTCAGCCAAGATGTTTGGTGGTGAGAAAAAAAAAGCTCCCCTCTGCTTTACTGCTGGAAGCGTAACTTCAGGCATAGATCACCACTTTACATAAAAAGGTGCCCTGTACTTGCCTACAAGATCCTTCTTTGGTGTTATACTGAACTCAATATTTTCTCATTCCTTAAATCGCGTAATAGTCTGTACCTGTGCACGTATATGTATTCCTACACACACACACGTATACGTCTGTATTTACACAGACACCGAGACGGATGAATCAGTGCACTGCCGTGACTGAAGATGTTTTTTCACCCTTTGTAGGAACCCCTCCTCATACGAGAGGAACCCGTCCGTGGAGAAACGACGTTAAAGGCATTGAGAATGGGGTTGTCCCACGGAGCGGCCGTTGTCTGGGCCCCGCATGCCCGCGAGGACGGCGGCAGCTGCTGAGTCCCGGCCTCAGCGCGGGCGCTGGCGAGCGGCGTTGCTATAGCGGCGTTGCTTTAGCGGCGTTGCTTTAGCGGCGTTGCTTTAGCGGCGTTGCTATAGCGGCGTTGCGTTGCTTAGCGACCCGGCGCGTCCCGGCCGCGGCCTCTCCGGCGCTGCAGCGGAACGAGCCGGAGGCAGGGGGCCGGTAGGAGCGGCTTGGGAGGCTGCGGTCTCGGCGCTTTGGGGGGGTTGCTCTGAGGGAACTCGAGATGGGGGACATGGGGTGATGGGCAGCGGCGGGATAAGATGGCAGGTCCCTCGGGAAACCCGAACGGCACCCCCGGAGCAAGGCGAAGGAGCAGATCCGCCCAGTCTGCGCTCGGGGAAGATGTGACAGCCCCATCCTGGGCTTAAATGGAGCCCAGGGGCGGGGGAACGTGCGTGGAGGCTCCAGGTGAAGATGGTCAGGGACAATTAAGGTGTTACTGGTGCGCTGGGTGCCCTGACAGCGAGCTCCGCGCCCGTCGCTCACGCAGAGTGAGAACGGTTCTGTCCGCCCAGGGCTGGGCGAGGAGCGGGGGCTCTCACCGGCTCAGCAAGCGGAGGGGGCTGCAGCAGTGGGGTTCCAGAGGTGCTACACGGCCAGTTGAAATCTTGTGTGTGCACAGAGACTTATGCCTTTATATAGCGGGATTGCCCTGGTCTTACATATGTAACCTAAAGGTAGCTTTGTAGGCTCAGACTAAAAGCTGCCCTTCATCACTCACAGAGCAACTTCCTTGTTGTTCAAAGATTTGTATAGAAGTTTTCGGTGTCCTCTCGTGCTTTTGCGGCTGTTTTGCTGTCATGCTGACTTAGAGTCATCAGCATCTTTCCAAGCAATTTCTGAATTATGCATGCCTAAAGAATAGGGGAGAATTTAAGTTATTTTTTTTTTACTTTTTTCATAGAATCATAGAATGACAGGGTTGGAAGGGACCTTTAGACATCATCTAGTCCAACGCCCCTGCAGAAGCAGATTAACCTAGATCAGGTCACATAGGAACATGTCCAGGCGGGTCTTGAAGACCTCCAAGGAAGGAGACTCCATACCCTCCCTGGGCAGTAATCCTGCAGTGATCAACACAACTGATCTGTCAGTGGAGCTTTTAGGAACTAAACCAGTGTTACATTTAAATAACTTTATTGATTGTTACATTAATAAAAGGAGCTACACCATTACCATTATTTGGTGCCCAAAGCAATAATACTTAAAAACCCCAGTTTAATCCTGTCATTGGTGGCTAATGTCTGTTTGTTAGCAGGTGTGAATGGAGTCTCAATACCTGAAGAAATGCCTGGGAAGTTGCTTGAAAAAGGGACTCGCAGAGGTTGTAGAACATCGGCCAGCGGATCCAATAGAGTATCTGGCACATTGGATTTACAATTATAGAAGAATCTTAGATGAAGAAAAACAGGTGGATACATCTTAGGGAAAAAAAAAAAACACCCAACATGGTAATATAATCGATGCTATTTAATACCTATTTTTAAGAAGTTAATTCTGTGTTATGTTTGAAACAGAGAATACTGGAGAGGACTGAGCTGGAACGAGAACGAGAGGCAGCCCTGATAGAACTCGAAAACTTAAGAAAAATGAAAGAAGAAGAGCTAATGATCCAGCAGAAACTTGAAGAACAACGCCAGGTTAGTAGTACTTAATAATAGACAATTAGAAATAGTAAATGATGCTGTGACATCTTGTAGCATCTTAAAGTGTAACTTTAAGTCTGTATTGATCCTGTTAAGCCCAGTTCTAGTGTAAGATTCATTCCATTTCACTTGCACTTTTTGGAACCAGGCTCTTCTCAATGACGGCCAACGATACGACAAGGGGCAATGGGGATAAGCTGGAACACAAGAGGTTCCAAATAAATACAAGCAAGAATTTCTTCCCTGTTCAGGTGAGGGAGCACTGGAAGAGGCTGCCCAGATGGGTTGTTGAATCTCCTTCTCTGGAGACATTTAAAACCTACCTGGACAAGTTTCTCTGTGATCTATTCTAGGTGGTACTGCTCTGGCAGAGGGATTGGACCTGGATAATCTTTTGAGGTCCCTTCCAATCCTTAAGATTCTGTGATTCTGTAATTTACAAATTTGGAGGCCAGAAGTTATGTGCTGAAGGTTTCCATAAGCCATTTAAAGTAGAAAATGAATCCAAGGGTATGAGATTGTGTTTAGAACTAATTCACAGATAATTTAAAGTACTTCAGATAAACTATGGGAAATATGTTGAATACTAGTCACATTAGATATCTCTTTTTTTAACCCAACTCTCAATTTTGGCTCTAGTCATATGCTCAGGCACCTTTTGATTATTTGTACCGAAAAGGAATGTGAAAACTAGTTACTACAATATGACAGCTCACATAATGCTGCAGCAAACAGTATTCTCCAAGGGCCTTGTGTTCTTGATTAAGCTGTGCAATTTCTGAAGTTTTGCTGCAATAGGATTTAGGTTCACAAATAAAAAATACTTTGTATTAGATATTTTCAATTGGAAATATTAAAGGTTTCTGATGATAATATTAATGACATTGCTTACCAATCTTTGTTATAGATTTCATTTTATACAGACTCATCTGCCTGTGCTAGATCCTACCCAGTTTGTCAAAGAGCTTAGTCCAACGCATAGGAGACAATGACTATAGACTGATGAAGAGCATGTGGAATGAGACAGTAGTGTGTACACTAACTTCAGCTGACTGTTTCTTCTTCCTCTTGGTAGTAAAGCCTTTCTAGCTACATGAGTCTAACACTCATGGAAACGAATCAGATGATGCTCAGAGTGTTTTATGTTATAAACATTGCAGTTCTGTTGCATGTTTCCTTTTTTTAGTTTCCTTAAGATTTCAAGCATGAAACAGATTGTAGGCAATGGGTTGGGGAAAATTAATGTATTAGAGTTTGGGGGTTTTTCCTTTTTAATTTTTCCTTTCTTAAACTGACTGCAGGCTCAGCTGAAACAAGAGCGTGAGGAGTTGGACTTGCAGAATGAAGATGATAAAATGCTGCTGCAGCAGGAGGAGAATCAAAAGGTTTAAGCCAAAGCTTAATCAGTGGTTTGAAAATACAGTTAATCAGCTGTCCTTTCCAGATGCAGGCACAAGGCAGATGTTGAAGTAACACATTTTTTTTTTAAAAAAAAGTGAAAATGGAGAAAGAATGTCTAACTCCTTGCTTCCAGTCTGGATTTTGTACTGCATTTTGGTCTGTTCTATTAAGTTTACGTAGTTTGTATTCAGAATAGAGCATAATTGTATTGCAAAATCTAGCATAAGTTCAGTTTAGTTGATTCTTTCATGTTCCTTCATATGTATGAGATTCTATTATAACTTAAGCATGTCTAATTGAAGTGTCTAGGCAGTAACATTTTACAATGTGTCAGCACAAAGTCCGTTTGCTGTATCTGGAAAAGGAACTGTGGCTTGGAATTGGAAGGGATCTTGATTCTGAGATCCTCCTTGTGCATGGGAATTTATACTAACCGAAGAGTGTGTATACAAATGCCCATGTAAATGAATGATCTTTTAATGCTGTTTCAGTAAAAGTCATACTGCTAATTGGTATGTCTCAATAAAGCTTTTAAATGTGAGCATCTCTTAAATGTTAGATGGAGCATGTCATATGGTAGAAGTAGGCATATGTTTTTAGAGCACTCTGTTGAAATACTGACAGAGCATAATTGTAGAAAGATGACAGTATGAAAATAACAAAAAAAAAGACTATGCAAAAACTTAAACACAAATTCCAGCTATTTAAGTAAAACTGATAAAAATAGTCTCAAAAAGCATACAAAGACCATAGTCACATACTAACATACATCTGAATTATTCCCTTCATTTTAATACGTAGTGCTATTTTAACACCTCTGAAATATTCTCAATAGTTAATTATTCAGGATATGGAAAGCTTTTAACTGAAAACTGGTTTTCATTGCTATAGGAAAATGAAAAGACGATAGCTGAACTTACAGATAGAACTGGAGCACCTGATTTGACCAGAGTTGAGGAGCTAGATGAGGAGGAACAGTTTGAGGTAAGTGTTTGGAAAGAAATTATTGTCTCTTACAGATTTGTTTTTCTTTGCTGATATATCAATGGCTAAAACTGTTGCAGTTAAGACTATGCTGGTTCTGTCCTATAGTTTTAAGACATGGTATTTTTGTCCGAATCTCCAAACTACCCATTGCCAGTTCTCTGGTAAATGTTAAGCCATTCTAAAACACTGTGTGGCATTAACTGACTAAATCCTCAAGATTGAAAATGCCTTTTTTTTTTTTCTATTCAGATATATTACGAATAACAGTATGAATATCCTCAGAGAGGGGGCAGCCTTACTTTGCCATTTGAATGGATAGTCATATACAACATGTACAACATCACAAAAGATGATTCTGTTTTGAGTGATTGAAGTTATTTACATTTTTCTAGTTGGTATGAGGTATCTATTTTGTGCTGCAGAATGCAATCTTGTGCAGAGATATCTGAGCAGACATGTAACTTGCAACACCAGCTACTAAGGACACACTGCTCATTAAGGGTAGGACCTGCTGAGAATCAAGTTATCTAAGCCCTGTGCTGGCATGAATGTACTTCTTTCAATACTACATCTATGGCTCTGTCTTGTGATCCTCAAACACCTTCTAAGGCCATTCTGTCTTTCCTGTCTTTTTTTTTTCCCCCTTGAATACTTAACAGTTCAGGGAAATGAGAGAACATGAATCAGCCTTAATTTATTGTAAGGCATGACAGTACATTTAACAGATGATGCCAGCTCCTTCAAAAGCATTCAGCTTTATGAGTATTCACTGGTCATAAAGATATTGATAGCTGTCTGATTTTTTTCCCAGGTAGAGTATTCCATATGACTTGAGACTTTTATATACTAGTTCCGGTACATCGTTATCAGAACCATTTCTCCTGTATTAGCTTTAGTAATTTGTTCACTTAATTCCTGGTGCCACTAGTGTAATAGCAGCTCAGAATTTATACTGTGATATTATTATGCTTTATGCTTAATGTTACTTTCATGACAACCTGCTTTATAAGTGTTTTCTAACTATATGAACATACTTATGACTATACTTAGGGTCATGTTTTCCATACATGTTTCACTACAGTAAACCAGATGAGTTCTCAAGATTTCATACAGCCAAAGTTTTTAGCACTTTCTGATAATTATGTGTTAAAAATGTTCTTGAGGCTTCAGGCATGTTTTGTATTCTTAAATAAGTGAATTGCAAAAGTGAAAGTGAGTAGTAAACTTACCTGCTACTTCTTGTACGTGCTCTCCTCCAAAGTTTTCATGCCTGGAGTTGGTTAAAGTTGGATTACATTGACCTTTGGTGATGTTATTTCAGATTTTACAGTGATATGTTTGTTGAATGAAACTACAAATTAAGAACAGATAAATAAAATGAAAATATATAGGCTTATGCTAGTAAAACTGTACTCTTCAGAATCATAATACTTCATCCAGACTCACTGGATTAAGTCTGGTGATAAACTTCATCATATTTCACTGAATGGAAGACTAGACAATTATATTGATGAATAGTGTCTTATCTGTCACGTGGCTTTTTTCTGCTTTTTTCCATTCTACAAAGTTCAGTTAATGCTGGCAACTAAGAGAATTTCCCTTTTTTGGTTTGTTTTTTTAGAGTATAACAGACGCCATGTCAGAAGGAGAACAAGAAAGCTCCTAACCAATATGAAAGCTGTAAATATATTTTCTATTCATTACTTGCTGATCCTGAAGTGTAATATCTTAATTCATGCATTTTATGTATGGAACTATTTTACCTACTCATTCTTGTTTCTGTGCTTTCTGTGTGTTTGTATAAAAGTCTGTTAATTCTGGCATCTGATGCTTCCTTTTTTTCCTTAAACCACTGTAGCTAGCTTGGCTGACTCAGAGGAAGAAAAATGTGATTCAAATGAAAGCAGTAAATATATTTTCTATTTGTTGCCTCTTGATTCTTGAAGTGTAACTGTAACAATTATACCTATAATTAATAATTAATATCTATAATTAATGTGTCCAGATTATTTTGGCTAGTGGTAGAGGCTACAATATGATAATTGGAATCCATGTGAAAAGAATAACAGTTTATTGAAAAAGCATTTTCCAAGGATTTGAATGTGGTTTGATAGAGAGAGGGAATGCCTTGCAGATTAGAAGGTGGAAAGAGAGTTCTCCGCATCAGACTAGATGCAAAAATCAAAACAAAAGATCCCATTTTAAGAGACTACAGTTCTGAATACATCTATTAACACTGTATGTGCAGCAGCTTCTGCTGCAAGTTTCAGAGGGATGGAGTAACTGAATAAATACATGGAGTTTCTCCTTTGAGCTGAATCTTGTTACTTAGATTAACATTTTCAAAAATTGATAGGTAACACATGTCTGTTTATGTTTGATGTCCAGTCACGTTGACTATGAAAATTTCAGCCTTCATACATCCTTCCTATTGAATTAGGAAATACGTTCAGGTATAAAATCACATTTCAAAATGTGCTAGTCAATAATTCTAGTCCCTCCTTGCAACATGTGGCTGTCATTTTTCTCTTCCTGATTGATTTTGTTACATGTATGTCCACTAGAGTGCATCCTATATAAACACACTGGTGGTTCTGTCAGTTACAACCCATGAAAACTACAACTTTTGTTTGTCATTTTGTTTCAGTTGTCTGTGTTGTTTTCTTTGATCTTGCAGTTCCTATTCCTCATTCTCTTTCTGGATTGGAATTGAATTTTTGGATGGAAACTTTTATCAGAAAATTGCTTGGCAAGGATCAAAATAAAATGGATTCCAATTTACCTACTCCTTTGCTGTTATATTGTGTGCAGAAGACTTCAGTTGTTCCACTGTTATTTATAGGAATACCTTTTTCAGGATTTAATGTGCATAGGTCTTCTACAGCTTTATAGGAATCTTTTGTTGGTTGTAGGACCAGAGGGTCAACAGTTCTTGGCTCACTGCTTTCTTAAGATTCAAAGCAGCCTGTAGCTAACATAGAAATGTAGTTCATGACAAAGCTGACTTGGGTGTCTAAGCCTGGGAGGAATTTAAGGCAGCCTAAAATCATCTTTGCCTCCTTCTGAATGTTAGCATTCTTTGGAGTATAGCTAGCTAGAGCCTGGAACAGGTAAAGTACAGAGAAGATACTGAAAATAAGATGCTAAATATTGACAGAAGATTTATGAAATTGTGTTTTTTCCTCTCTTCAGAACAGAATAGAGTTATTTAGGCTGCTATCAGACCCCATGCACAGATCTTCCAAAGAACGTGTCAGTAGTAACGTGCCCATTCACAGCTGTTCTCATTCCAGCAATACTGAAGCATAAGGATGAAAACAGATATGAAGCCCAGAATAGGACAAAATGAATCAGATTAACTATCAGCCTGTTCACAAAGATGGAAACTCAGCTCTGCAATGTGAGAGGCTTTTCTCCTGCAAAGAGAAATACATGTTGCAGCAAGCACATTTTAATGTTACCTTTTAACTGAATGGATTTAATTAAATATGTATCCCCTTTTCTTATGATGGCTGATTTTCCTTCATAGCCTAAAGGAACTAAATTATACTTTTAAGGCAAATGCCTTATACAGTAATTTGCTAATGGTAATGGAAGTCAGATGAATTAGTCTGGATTAAATGCAAAACTGAATTCCTCTGAACTTTGCTAATACAGTTTACTCATATTTGAGGTCAGCTACTTATCTCTATACTTCTGTTAAGCTTTTCTTGTACTTAGGTTAGACAAAGAACAGTGTTCTGTATTGACTACAGTTAGAAAAGAGTCTAAACCTGTTATTTGCTGATAAGGACTGATCTACTTTTTAAAATATCTTACCAGTACACTTGTTTGATGTTTAGAGTTTTTTTTTACTTTAGTTTGTTTTATGGCATTACTGTTGTAAACCCTCATGCACTCTTTGTAGTTTGTACTTGTATATGTGTTTATATTCATATGATGGAGGAAGCTCTGCCATTATAAATGTTTCTATAGCTATTAGAAGGCTACTAGGAGTGGGGAGAAAGGCAAGGTAGAGGAATGTGCCATTTAATTGAGCTGTCAAGAAGCAGAAGACTGATTCACAGAATTTGAGAGCTGTCAGATGTATATCCAACTTGCTGTGGATCTTCCCTGTTAACCTGCACCTTGTAGAATCGTTATTAGAAACCAAAATCTGTGTTTAACTTGGATCAAAGGTCAGAATGGTTGTCATTTATACTACTGTCTTTTCTTTGAAACAAGGTGCTCTAGAAGATGCTACATCATGAAAAATTACCTTTCCTGGGGCTTGTGTGGAGAGGCTGAGTGCTTCCATGTTATCTTTAGTTGGAAGACAACCAAAATCAGTGTCTATTCTGAAAGAAAATGAGATCACCAGTTCCATAGGTTGGTCTTTTGGTTATATGGGCATGAGTTAATTAAGGATGAGGTTAAAAAAAAAAGTTTGTATGTTAAACTATATAATTATTAATGCAAAGCTTGTTTATATAATCACATGGGAGTATATCCACAAGCAAACAATCAAGCAATAAGCTGAGATAGCTGCCATTTGCTTCTTGTTGGTTAATCTTATTTGGGTTGTTATCTATTACAAAGGCTATATTGACGTCTCTGTACTGACACAGATATATACTTGACTAAAAATCAAAACTCTTCCCCATTGTTTTCCATCAGGCATAATTGAAAATTTCATTGTACTTTCAACAGTGATGTGAAGTCTGGGTTTGATTTAGAAAAAAACACTTCTATTTAGGAATATATCAACATTATCTGAATAATCTTATCCTCTGAAGAGTATTTAGAAGGTTTAGAAATCTTTTAACAAACTCTCCAAGGGTGCATGTAGTAACTCATGGATCTCAACAGAAATTGGTATTATAAAAGTTTGGGTTTTTTTCCGTAATCTTGGGAAAGCAAGGGTGAAAAAGATATGATTTTATTTTGATGCAAGAACCCATTGGTATTTGAGTTTTACCTGATGGTTCCTCTATAATTTAGATGTAGTCTAGCAGATTCCAGATAAATAAATGAGCTTTTTTCTGGGGAAGGAGAAGGAAGTATGTCTGAGCTTGATCAGTGTCTTGGCTAGTTGGTTTTTCTCAATGGGATGAATCTTATTTACAGCTCTATAATAGAGCTGATTGTTGTTGTTGCTTTGTGTCAAAAAAAAACCAAACTTGAAGCAAAACATTTTTTTTGGTGCACTGAGGAAGCAGTCTTCCAAGGATCTCAGTTTTGTTCTTATTGAAGTTGCTGAAAAAGTTGGAGTTCAAATCCTAAGAGGGACGGTCACCCTACTAACATGAGCATGAGTTCTTCCTTTGAGATGCCATCTCCTATCTATCAAACTTTTCATATACTTAGTATTAAAACATGAGAGAATTGATTGACTGAAGCTGCATGTAGGGAAAGATACTGCAGAAATAAAAAGAGATTAATTGTTGCAGGGAGGGTGGGAGAGAACAAACATTCAGATAATTAATCATTCGCACTGCAGCAAAGGGACACTGCAGCTCCCCTTTGCTCAGTTTCCAGTCACATTCCTGGGAGTGTGTTGGGCTTCTCCAATCATTCTGCTTCATTTCTACTCCACCTCCTGAATGCACTTTCTTCCAGAAATGACTGGCTGCATGCAGACACACCTGTATTTGGTTCATTATTATCTTAAGCAATTGCGGCTTTGCCACTGATGTGTTTAGTAGATAAGTTTAAAAAATGCTATTTATTTAGCTGATAGTTGTAACCCTGGAAACAGGATCTGTTGTTTGTTTCACTGTAAACTTAGCTGTGCTGAAAAGTTACCCGTCAGCACTGACAGCTGAAATTTTCTAGGGGTAGAACTGCTATGAAGTTCTGAGACAGCTGTTCTTCAACATTTTTTTAGTAGGCATATGTATCTAAGTGGAGCCTACGTGCACCATGGAGAAAAAGTGCACCATGATTTTGTTTCTGAATTGGGCTTGAGTTAAATGTTATTGTGTTTGCTTGTATTTTAAAACTATATAGAGTTGATCAGAATAGTTAATAAGCTTTGGTTATAGCAAGTGTGCTCTGCTCTCTATTTGCTGATTGACTTCTTAGCTAACTGTTGAGAGGCCAAAGGCAATATGAACCCTGTAAGCTTATCAGCCTCAGAAAGAGGAAACAGTCCTTTACCTAGAAAGTGGAACTAATGATTGGTATGGATTTAGGAAATTAAGGCACTTCTTAAACCCACTAGTAGGAAAAGCTGGAAGAGGGATAAAGAAAAAGAACCAAAGGATGAGAAGATATCAAAGGAAAAGAGACATACCCTAAGGCCAGCTCTTGCAGATGTTCAGCTATAAGCTACTACCCGTGAGTACCCTTTGTACCCATGTAGGATAGGATTTAGGATATTAATGAAAATAGTTGGTGGTTCTGTCTTTCTCTTTTTGTACCTAGTAGAGCTACAGGATTAAACTTGAGTCAGCTTCCTTGAGAAGATCTAGTGTTGCTGGTCTGTTTCCTGGAGAGCTGTGAATTTTGTGATGAGCACAAACTTAAATACTCTGCATTGTAGAGATGAAAACAATGATTGATCTTAATCCCTAAGAACCACATATTCATTTTTATAGTCTTAATTGACATTGCAGACGGTGACATCACATCATATTCAGGAGGTGGATTTTGTTACTTTTAGCCCTTTTTGCATGTTTCAGTACAACAGGTAAGATATGACATTCTTAGTCTGAACATTTCTTTTTGCTAAAAGGGCTCTTTTTGCTAAGAGAGAAAACAAACTTCACAAATCCCACTTTACTTGGCTAGACCTAGTACCATTTGGCAGAAGGGAAAAATTTGCTCTCACAGAAAAAGTTCTTACACACCTCCTTCTAGCAGAAGTGCTGGGGAAGGGGATGTGTGCATGCATGACACCCTGCACTGCACACCTTGTGAGCTTTTGCTTATACTCCCCAGAGTTTCCTCTGAACACAAAGTTTCAAAACTCATTAAAAAATTGCAAGGCATCATTTGTGGAATGTTATTTAAAATGTCCATAGCACACAGTAAGAGATTTTGAACTCTACTTGCTTTGGCTCCAGAAATCAAATTTATTAATTTACTTGAGCAAAAGAGAACTATTCTAATGAAAGTGTGAGATTGTAACTGTGTCTATAAGCCTGGAGATCCTTTGGTGAGATGGAAATTTTCATTCCACATTTAATCTATGAATGGGAATCTGTAGAAATGTTTGTGAGTTATGGTTACTGTCTGCATTTTTTATCTAGTACCATTTATAGACTACTGTTGGTTGATGCTACACCCTTCATCCATTGTCTGATGTCCCCTATTTAGAGTGATGTCTAAGTATTTTTGGCTATGATTTATTTCAGACTTGTTTATCTGAAACTGCTAAGTGACTAGTTGCAGTGAAATATTTCAGACATAGGTGAAAGATAATGATGTTTGCTGTTTGCTAATGTATTTGCCCAGGTGAAGTATATGAAGTTGCTACTTGAATGGCAACCTTCCCTGACTGAACCAACTGTGATAATAAGGTCAGATTGGGGGATTTCTAAAAGATGTGAGCAATCAGATTATTCAGTTTCCTGCAGGCCTCCAAGCACCAGAAGTGGATTTGATCTCTGCAGCAATGATGGTGGGAGCATTTCTGAAAAGGCTCGGAATAACCTATGAATAGAAATCATGAGTAGAAATGTTGCTAGATTTATGTTCTTTTTCTCTAGATAGTCATGCAAGCCCAATTCTGGAGCTCACAGTATTGTGCAGTAATATTCAGTGATGCAAAATGAATGTAAAATCCTTCTGAGCATTATTCACTAGATTAGTACTGAGTGTGTAAATAGATGTGTTTGCCTGTATCAAGCAGTTCAAGTATGTAAATATTTTCATTGTGAGCCTAGAAGCAGCACATCTGCAAATACTGGTTAGTGTTTCACAAACACTATTGTGTGGGGTAGACTTACAATGGTTTTTGATCACTACATGTTTCACAAAAGTATTTTACAGTTCTATGCCACATGAAAGAAAAATGTCTTCTGGCATTAGATATCTAGAAAAAGTTAAAAGTGTCTGAATTTAACCTAACGTTCTTTGTCAGGAGGCCAGAAGTTACACATGCCACTACTGTTCTTGCAGACAGGTTCCTGAAACCCAACTTCATGTACTAGAGTAAATATTTGTTTCAAAGTCCAAAGACCACCTGTACCTTAAACGAGACACACTGCAGCCAAAACTCTTGGGTAATGGCTGTTTAAAGGCATCAGTCTGTTTCCTGAGGGACTGAGGAAATCCTAATGGTTTACATGTATAAACCAATAATGTCACAAGGCACGTGAGAGCAGATGATGGTACAAATCCCAAGCTGCTGGCAGATAGCTGAAGTTCCCTAGCCAAATTGTTTTTGAGGTATAGATCTATGGCTGTAATGGAGTTTAGTCTGGACAGGTGATCAGACCTGTCCTTAACAGCAAGGAGTCCTGACTGTTCCTTCAGGAAGGAACCGTGTCTCTGTGTGTATCTGACCTTCAGTCACATCCCACACAATTGAAATTAAGGATTCTGCTTTGTTATGAGTCAGATGCCAGTCTTTCCTTAGCCAAACAACTGACCATAGCAACTGCAAAAAAAGCATCCATGGAAATCACTTAGATGGCTTTCTTAAGGTTAAAGGGAAATCATTGCTACTTGAAGCCTTTTCCTCTCCTGTCCAAGGCATAACTTTAACAATGAATGGGTTAATTTATTAAATTCAGCGCAACAGCTTATGAGCAAAGTGCTAAATCTGTAAGATATGCACTGTTATGTTTGAAAGCTGAAAAAACCTTTTTTTGCTGTACGAGGCAAATATGGAATGGGGCTCCATTCTTTCTTATCTGCCCCCTCATCGTTTATGGAGGAAACAGAGAATTTGTGATTCTGTTGTAATAGGCTCCCCATAAGGACATAACACAAACAAATACTTGTACATTGCTGTGTAGAGATTATAACTTAAACAGGAAAAAAAAAAATGCCAAAGACTAAAGGCAGAACTAATTATATACCAGTACGGTTTAATGCTGTCTAAATGAAGCAATAAGAAACAATCTGTGCAAGGGAAACCTTAAACTTTAACTAATCTTGCTATTTTCCCACCATTTCTGGTACAAGAATGCTAATTTATGATGTCTGATTAAAAATCAGAGACTTCTTTGTTTATCATTATTATGCAGGAGACTGAGATGATGCCTGTGTTTGTAAACAGGAGTTTAGTTCACAGAGCCTTGAGGAGTGATCTCAGGACTGAGTCATAAACAGGCAGGACTTTCATTAAACAACTAAACAGAAAATGAAGTTGTATTCCATTCCACCTAGTGCCCCAGTTCTGAGGAAGTAGTGCTCCCTGTGAAATTAGTACCAACACTGCAGCTGACTTTAATGAAAGCAGAATACCATCCCCAAAGTAGCTTTAAATATTTGCTAGGATGCAACTTGAAGTTAATACTTTATGTATATGGCCCTGGCACGTAGTTTTTCATGGTATGGCCATAAGCAACCTATTTAAGACAGTTCTGCCTTGAGCAAAGGGTGGAACTAGAGACTGTCCAGCCTCAGACATTCTGTGATTAAGTGGTATGTCAGAATAGAGAATGTGAGGTCAAACAGATGCAAAGGATGCGCACATGGGAGAGGAGCAAAATTAATTGTTTCCTTTGATGTTAGTAATGGAAGAACCTGGTAAGACTTCTTAAGGAGTGAAAGGAAAGGCAGATGGGAGACACAGCAGAAGATCTCTGTGAAGCTGAAGAGACTGTGGAGTAAGTTACATAGAATGTACACGAAGGAATTGCTGTGAGTGAAACTGATGTTGACTCAAAAAATTATAAGGAAACTCAAGAAAGCAAGAGATGAATCGCTTACAGAAGTGTGCAGAGGTTGCATGAGATCTACAAGGATTCTTTCCTTCTACAAGGAAGGAAAAAACTGTTTTTTCTGTCCCACAATATTTATTTTTCCCTGGATGTTTATGGGCCAGTGAAATTTTACACCTGCACATCTGAGAGGCCCAGAGCCACTCTCATTTTCAGGTAATAACAGACAGAGGTGAGAGTTCTGAAACAGGTAGGAGTTCTGTGTTGAGCTCCTGATGTTCAAGCTCTATTGATCTGACCAGGCTTGTCATTCTTCATGTAAAATAAACCCAGAAAAAACAACCTTCCTTACCTTAACTTCAAAAACAAAACATCCACCTCCCCCAAAACAAAATGTACAGACTAAATCAAGTCTCTTCACGAACAAACCAAAAAGCTCTGGAAGACATCCCTGGTGAGGCTTGCATTCTTTAGTGCTTATTTCCAATAGCAAAAAAAAGATGAGCTGCAGTAACTTCTTGAAAACATACTATTTGTATTTTATGAACTACTCCTGGTAAAAGTTAAAGGTAATCCTTTAACTTTTGGATCCTTTGGTGATAATGACATTGTAGTTATAAGTTACTGTGAAGTGTGAGGTCTCTACAAATCAAGTCATTGCCCCTTGCATTTGAAAATCATGGTAAGACAAATTACATAGCTTGAACAATGGTTTTACCAGGACTGATTCTAGTCATGTAGAAGTTCTTCAGAGTTCTTGATACAATTTCCTCCTCCCTTTAAAGAAGTCACCTAAAAATTACTGTAGTGGTGAAAAGATATGAGTGAATGTGTCAAAATCTGTACTGCTTCCAGTGAAAACATGATTCTTCTGCAGCTGAAGTG